>JAZGTI010018404.1:0-11663 GCA_036877585.1 Botia kubotai
GGCCGGTCCCTGCGGTCCTCCCGGTCCTCTACAGCATCAAGGTCCGATTCCCGTCCCGCCCCAGTGCCTTTCTTCCCGGAGGTGCACACAGAGGTTCAGAAGTCGTGGAAGGCACCTTTTTCTGCCCGAAGCCACTTCCCCTCCGCTCTCACTACCCTCGATGGGGGGGTTGCCAAGGGGTACGTGGAGATCCCTCAGGTGGAGCATGCAGTTGCCCGCAAAATGCTGCTACCTGGTGGGACCGACCACGTCTCCTGTCCCGAGCCAGTAAGACCACGGCGGCGCTCGCCGCCAAGGCTTACCGTGCGGCGGGACAGGCAGCCTCCGCCCTGCACGCCATGGCCATCCTGCAGGTCCACCAGGCTAAGGCACTCAAGCAGGTCCACGAGGGTAGTTCTGAGCCAGGGTTGATGCAGGAACTGCGCACGGCGACCGTCATTGCCCTCTGGGCAACAAGGTCATGGCGCGAGCCGTGATCAGGGGCCTGAGACCAGTGAGAACCGGGCAACAGCCCCATTCCCGTCGAGCCGGCCGTAGTAAGTCAACGCCTGCTCCTCAGGCCCCTGATCAGCCCTCCAAGAGGACAGCTAAGCAGCCCTGAGTGGAGTCGCCTGGAAGGGAAGAGGGACCGCTCTTTTTCAGGAGGTGGTGACTGCACCGACTGCACTGCACCGTCTTGCTGGCTCCTGAGGACGATCAGATTTGGCTACGTGATTCAGTTCGCCAGGCGCCCACCCAGATCCTGCGAGCGGAGATTGCGGTCCTCCTGGCGAAGGACGCAATAGAGCCTGTCCCTCCAGCCGAGATGAAGTCTGGGTTTTATAGCCCGTACTTCATCGTGCCGAAGAAGGGAGGTGGGCTGCATCCAATCTTGGACCTGCGTGTCTTGAATCGGTCCCTGCACAAGCTACTGTTCAAGATGCTAACGCAGAAACGCATTCTCTCATGCGCTCAGCCAACGATTGGTTCGCAGCGATCGACCTGAAGGACGCGTACTTTCACGTCTCGATCCTGCCCCGACACAGGCCGTTCCTACGGTTCGCGGTCGGGCGTACCAGTACAAGGTCCTCCCCTTCGGGCTGTCCCTGTCGCCCCGCGTCTTTACCAAAGTCGTGGAGGCCGCCCTTGCCCCATTGCAGGAACTGGGTGTTTGCATCCTCAACTATCTCGACGACTGGCTCATTCTGGCCCAGTCTCGAGAGCAGTTGTGCGAACACAGGGACCGGGTGCTCCGGCACCTCAGCCACCTGGGGCTTCGGGTCAACTGGGAAAAGAGCAAGCTCTCCCAAATACAGAGCATCTCTTTTCTTGGTGTGGAGCTGGACTCGGTCACTATGAGGTCAGGTCACTTCGCGCCACTTACATTCCGGGCGAGCTCAACCGTGCGGCCGATGTGCTCTCGTGGCAGCTGTTGGGCCCAGGAGAGTGGCGACTCCATCCCCAGGCGGTCCAGCTGATCTGGAGTCGATTCGGGGAAGCACAGGTGGACCTGTTTGCTTCCCGCGAGTACTCCCATTGCTCGCTGTTTTATTCCCTGTCCGAGGCACCCCTCGGGATGGACGCGTTGGCACAGCTGGCCCCGGAGCCTATGCAAATATGCATTTCCCGCGGGTGTGGTAGACACTATCACTCAGGCGAGAGATCCTTCCACCAGGCGCGCATACGCCCTGAAGTGGAGCCTCTTCACTGACTGGTGTTCTTCCCGTGGAGAAGACCCCTACACTTGCCCGATCAGCTCTGTGCTTTCCTTTCTGCAGGAAGGGTTGGAACGGAGGTTGTCCCCTTCCACCCTGAAGGTGTATGTGGCGGCTATGTTGGCCCATCACCTGCCAGTAGAAGGTAAGTATTTAGGGAAGCACGAGCTGGTCATCAGGTTCCTACGGGGCGCCCGGAGAGTGAACCCTACGAGGCCGCCCCTCTTTCCCTCCTGGGATCTTTCCGTAGTCCTCTCTGGGCTGCGGGGAGCCCCCTTCGAGCCGCTGGAGTCAGTCGAGCATAAGGGTCTGTTGCTCAAGACTGCGCTCCTGACCGCGCTCGCCTCTATCAGGAGGCATTGTCGGTCAGTGAGTCGTGCCTAGAGTCTGGGCCTGCCTACTCTCGCGGTCTATCTTCTACGGTACGGTTCCTCTATCGGTGAACCCGTGTCTTTCCCTTGGTGCCAGTATGGATTCCAAGTGGGCAGTGAGCCGTCCCAGTAGGTAGGACCTGCACAGAGACTTTTTCATGGGTAGTACTGCCAGGTCAGTCTATACCTTATCTCCACACATTACCTCCTTAGGCGGGGTGTGGTCTCCGCAACGCCTTTCGTCTGGTACGGGCGTTTTCCCCAGTGTTTTTCATGGTTATCCCGTGAGAGGAAGGAGACCCGTGCACCAAGGTGCCTTCTTCTGGGGGTGGATAGGAACAAGCACCATGATCCCTCCGTGATCGGGCTCCGCACCCGACTGGGTTGCGACATGCTGCCTGCGTGGAAGGTTACAGAGGCAGGGGAACTGTTTTACAGAGCCTGCCCTTACTGACATTTCTAGCCCGTAACGTGGGTCGGCTTGCAGCGTTTTCCACAGGGACCCCATACGTCAGTCAGTTGACGTAACCAGTTGACGTAACACTGGGGTGGCTCAAGTTGGAGAATTTTCTGCAGTCAGGCCTGCAATTACAACAGAGAAACCAAGCTTCGTGAATTCACTCCGGGAGAGAAGGTGCTCCTATTACTGCCCACTTCTAGCTCTAAATCCTCACCAAGTGGCAAGGACCCTTTGTGGTCAAATGACGAGTAGGAGGCGTAAACTATTAGGTGGAGTGCCCGGACAGAGGAGGGGCAAATGGCAAATTTACCACCTCAACCTCATAAACCTTGGAGGGAGGAGAGCTCTGTACAGTTGGTGACGACAGTAGAGGAGAGGGAGGAGCTCGGGTCTGAGCTAGATTTAAAGCCTAAGACTGTAGACCCGGTCCCATGTGGAGGTCGCCTCTCGCCGTCCCAACTGACAGACGTGCAAAAATTACAACATAAATTTGCTGATGTGTTTCCCCTATGTCCGGTCGGACCGACCTCATAGAACACCACATCGAAATGCCTCCAGGGATACTGGTATGTTCTTTTTTTTCAAGAAAACAAGATTTTCTTGAAAACAAGAAAAAGTTAGTTCGGGTTGAATTAGAGTCTATGCTGCAAATGGGCATGATAGAAGTGACTGGTCGTACAGTGACTGGTCAAGCCCGACAGCCTTAGTTCCTAAAGCTGACGGCTCTATTAGGTTCTGTGTCGACTACCGTAAGGTGAGCGTGGTGTCGAAATTTGATCTCTCCAATGCCTCGGATTGACGAGTTATTCGATCGGTTAGGCACGGCTCGCTTTTTTCAACACTGCATTTGACGAAGGGATATTGGCAAATCCCCCTAAGGCCAATGTCTTGAGAGAAAAAAGCCTTTACCACACCGTTTGGACTACACCAATTCATCACACTTCTATTCGGATTGTTTGGGGCACCGGCCACATTTCAGCGCCTCATGAACCGAAAACAGCTGTTAGGAATAATTACGAGGGAGGTGTTTCCCTTAACAATTTTGTCTCCAGACCCTACTCTCCGGCGGCAGTAGCGCCCCGCTTTCCACATCATGATAGCATTAGTCTAGCTCCTTTGTGATAAACAGCTGAACAGCAAACTAACAACTGGTCTGTCTCGGGAGGAGAGGAGTTTTTGAATTTTTGGATTGTGCACCTTTTCTTTAAAACTTTAATTTAATAGTATAATATTTTGATTTTAATAAAACTCCAATGATTAGCTACCATCTTTGCAATGTAAATAAGTCAAACCAACATAGCATTGTCGTAAAGTTGTCATTGATAAACTCATTCTGTTACTAGTTCAGCCTAATTTTAAAACTAGTAACAATAGCTGGTACTGTTCAAATGGATTTATTGGAGTATAAAATACTATACAGTTTAGGTAAAATCTGGTATAGAAATGTGCCTATCTAATGGTATTATTTTTATAGATATGTACAAAGAGGCCAACGTTAAGTTTGGCAATATGTTTTTGCGGGTGTCTAAGATTCTCATAAAAAAGATCCTTTCAGTTACCTCTGA
Organism: Botia kubotai; assembly: GCA_036877585.1. Lineage (NCBI taxonomy): Eukaryota > Metazoa > Chordata > Actinopteri > Cypriniformes > Botiidae > Botia > Botia kubotai. The sequence goes on from JAZGTI010018404.1 coordinate 4,091, forward strand.
ATCATCTTGTAATGCCCTGTCATCTTCCCGATTCTCCTTCCCCTGTTCTTGCACAAACAGCGGTGAGGCAGAGTAAACGTGAAATACAAGTATACTGTGTACTATCAATTTTCTAAGTTTCTTTTTATCTAAGTTTGGTGAATTGTCACAATGAAACCTTTTCAGCTAATATAAAGGTCAAACAATTACTGATTCAAGCAAAAAATGTAAAAGGTAACAAAAATATCAAATCACTGTTTTGGCTAACAGACGTTATAATTAATAAACTGTATACATTTGTAATAATTAAAAATACATCACTTGCCCATACCAGAAAAAAATGTCTTGAGAACATTCAGTAAAACCAAACTTTCATTTCATTATATACTTTTTTTCATTATATACCCTTACACATATGTATGCTAGTGTGTTTTTACTTGTTACAAAACTTGTTTGCCCTTGTGGCAACTTACCAAATTAGCCCCAGTTCTTTCTATAGTGTTATTATTTTCTGTTAAATTCTTCATATTGACCAAATCTGCATATGTTTATTCAATCAGATAATGCTTACTCCTAGATTAGTCCTATAGACTTTGAGCCTTAAAATCAGTAAAAAAAAAAACATTTGTTTATGCAGAGGTCACATTGTTACATCTACTGAAGGGTAGAAAGATTGGATTCAAGTCAGATCATGAGAGAGTGAATGGGCGTGTAGTGTGCCTGCTGTACAGTGAATGAGAAGCAGCACTGTGTTGGTGTGCCTGTGTTGTACAGTTGGTACGGTAACTGAGGAAACATCAAGACCAGACCGTCCGGCCTCGCTGCCTTGCAGCTACAGTGATAGAATTAACATTTTGTCTGATGGCGTTTGGGGAACAAATAACAGTTAATCTTGAGACCGATATTTTTTATACGAAAATGAAGCTCAGTTACGGCTCTCCTCAATCTCAAGCCGCATCCGATGGATTTTGCGCTCTTCTGTCGCTTCCTCAGATCGGCCAGGCCGATGCAGCACTTCCCTCTGATGCGGTAAGACCAGCGTCCACTTTCCGACTTTCACTCGTTTTACTTACGATTGTAAGAGGATGTTATTCCTAAATCGCGGTTATTTATTAAGACGACATTGTTATTTCTCAAGGAGACATATGCAGTTACATAAGGGCGTTTGTACTGTAAGTCAGAGGCGGCGAATGAGCAATTTTCTTCATTCAGAAAATACGTTGTATACGTTGCAGTTAGGATCTGAACGCAGATTTATATATTGAGTCATATGACATGAGCAATACATCTGTTTTATAGGGTGTGCATATACTGCAGACAATTGTCATTCCCGGATCTGATTTTGTCAATTGTTTTATTTGTTTCACATACAACATATACATTTACTTTTCAGTGGGCACTCTGTGGGCAGGCTACAAAAAGAAACCAACAACGATAACGACGAATATATATATATATATATATATATATAATTTCACTGTGCTGGAGTAATATTTTAAATCTACTTTCATTTATACAGAAGCAAACTTTAAGATTTTAATATAGCTGACTGACAAATCATGTTTTCATTTATAAATAAATGCTTAACATTTAGTTTGTAACTGAATGGGAAGTTAAAGATAGTTTGTGTTCTGCTGTTGTGAGATGCATCAGCCAGCAAAGTGATACAGGCGACGGATAGGAAAATGAGACTAAACCCCCACTAAAGCCTGTTGAAAGCGCGATATGTCACCTTCGGCATCACTACTCCCAAAAAAAGATCGTCTTACCTGTGAGGGAAACCAGGGAAACTTTAAACTAGAGTTTATCCAAACTGACTAGACCCAATATATACGATTTTCGTATAATTCAAAAAACACTTAAACAGTGTTATATATTTTGTTCAGCTGTGTGCTTACATTATCACAAGTATTTCCATGTAATTGTAAATTCTGAGAAATTCGCAATTTTAAATAGTGCACCATTCCAGTCACTCGTCGCTTGCCAATAACGTAATATCAGCTTTATGCCAGATTTCCTCTTGTACTGCCTTAGAAACCATGGCAACACACGTGGACAAATGGTAGTGGTTAGTACCGCACGCCACTCTGATGTTGTTTCGTTCACTCACTATGATTATTCACCATGAATATTCGTTACCGTTTACAGCAGGTCTGTGTATTATGTGTAAGTAATACTAATGTTAACATTACAGTTATGTTTGTACTTTTGAAATAATGCTGTTCATGAAGTCCGGTGAGCAAATCTATGACAGCGTATAGTATTTGTTACACATGAATAGTAAGCCTTTAGCAAATACTGCGAGTGGGTAAAAATGTACTTTTAGTGGGATTGTTTAAAACACGTACAATTGGGCAGCATTAACCCACCAATTCACTTGACATATAAAGTCACATATTAGTAATAATTTAGAATTAGCATTGTTTTATGTATGCTAAGAGATGCTTGAATTGTGCTAAAATTTACATTTGTGTGCAAAATGTATTTACAATGACTGACCTACAATGGATGTCAAATAGGCATTAACTACAAATGTGTAACCTTTAAAAACGTGTAAGTGTATTGAAATAACGTTGTATAAAGTGGCTTCTGGAAGTAGATAAATTAAGTTTTCTTGGAAACTCCATTTCCAAGACACAAGGTAAAAATATAACAGATTATATATGGTTTGACTTCAAGCAAATATTTCAGCTTTATAATTCAGAATGTATATGTCTGCATCCACTGACAAATTATACACATTGAGGGCATTGTTCAGACATTTATACATAAAGTACTGGATTTTTGAACATGCGCTCATGATCAAGTCAATATTCCTATCACGTGACTTAGGCTTGTGATAGGAAACCTTGATAACCTTATCTGTCAACATGGACTACCATGAACTGATTGGCTGGTTAGTGAACCAACATCCATACTGACCAGATATTGATTATAAAACATACACCATATAGCTGATTATGGCTTCGTTTCACAATAGTCATAAATGGATAATAAACTAATTAATAAACTACACAGCATTTTAATCGTAAGACCTATGTGATTTATAGGATAATGGTTCTGTACTGATCATAAAATAATTATATGTTAGATTGAGAGAGTTTAGAAAGAACATTTTTTCCTCTAACATTGTATTATCTTATAGGTTTTGTGCAGTGTGTCATTTTTTCTAAATAAAGCAGCATATATTGGAAAAGTAGTACTAGTTTGGACTAGTAGTAGTAGTTTGGACTCTTAAGACTAGGGCTGCCTAACAGTCGACTAAACATTACTCTATGAAAAAAGGCTTAGTCAGACAAATTTTAATGAGTCTATTATTCACTGAAAAAAAACTGCAAAGTCACACATTCTGTAATGGACAGATGGTTATTATTTAGTAATTATGACAGACAGAAAATTAAAAGTGGTCATTTTAAGAGGGTAACAGAAGACTCACCAAGGTGACATAGTTACAGACATTGTCTGTAATTAATTGACCTCAAACATCGCTTATTCAAATCAATTTTATTTATATAGCGCTTTTTACAATGTTACATTGCTTCAAAGCAGTTTTACATAAAAAACCAAGAATAATAATAAAACACAGAACAAATGTCAGACATGGTAATGGTATTATTGCAAATAATATGTGTGAGATGTGTAAGACTAATTAGGTATACTAGGTTTATAGTATGTTTATAAAGAAAGAGTTGACTGAACCGATAAACCACAAAATTAAATATTTAATTACTTTATAACTTACTTAGGGATGTCATATAATAGATAACATCTTATGTGACAGGGGTATAAAGGATTTGCAATAGTACCATGAACTACTCACAACATGCAAACGTACAATACATACATACATAAAATATATATACAATAAAAATATTAGACGTTTACAATTTACAAAACCCTAGGCTAAGTTAGACGTCAGCAGTCTCCTAGCAAGCACTTATTTTTGGAACTGTGAGTAGTACTCTAACATTAGCCACTTTACATGGCTGCTCTTTGTTCAAGTGTGGAAGTGTGGACATGATGGCCAAAAACATGGCGTTATGCTAAGCTCGCCTGATCTGTTAAGCACCTACAATCCACCCCTTCACATCCATGCCATCAGTACGCATCTTCTCAAAGGCAAGATCAGTGTTTAACATGATCTCCTTACCTTACCACGATTCACAATGGTAAGTTAATAATTTAAAGTTAATAATACAATAAAATTTGAACTGTCAAGTTCAATTTTGAGGGAAACGTATGTCTGAAACAAAAAAGAAGATGTCCAGGCACTGTAGATGGTGCAGGGTTTGAAGCTTGTTCTTACAGCAGTTGTTTAAAATTGAAAACTTGTCATCCATTTGAAGAAAATATCTCCTGAATTGCCCTGCAATGTAATGTTTCAAACAGAGATGGCGGCAAAAGGCAAAAGTTATGGATTGCTGCCTTAAAAGCTCATTATTATGGTTTTGTATTTCTCTGTAATGTAGAGTACAATCCCTTTACAATCCCTTAAACTCAAACCAGTACCCCCTGAAGTAATTAAATTAATATCATATAAACTTGCGACTAGTCAGCTATAGGCTTGGATAAATGATTTGTCGACAAGGACAAACCAGGGCAGTCCTGCATAAGATAAACCTAAAATGAAATGTATTTAAATTATTGCATTAGATAAAACACCAAGATATAATAGATTAAAATCAAGACAGAAAGTATTTGGATACATGTTTATGGCTGTTAAATATTAGTGTAACCCCTGCAATATCCCCTATTTGAACTTGAAGGAAACTTACCTTACAAACAAATCACCTTGAACAGTTAGTTAACAGTAAAAATGACCTTAAAATGGCCCTGAAATGTTTGTTTTGAGAAAAGGTTATTGTGTGCAGATGACACTTGATATTTTGTTAATGCTATGACAAGCATAAGTACACTTTGTAATGTAGTTTAAGTGTCCAAAGTACCCAAAGAAGGCCAAATGGGAATATAATGGGGATAAATGGGAACATCTGACCACTGGTGCTCTTTATCATCTGCTTTTCAGAATACCCAGCAGGTTACCCCATCTGTAAATTTTACCTCTAGTGATATAATCCATAGCCTCTGTGATGGTAACAACATAAAAATATGGTTGGCTAAATCCAGGCCAGACAACATAAATCTTTGCTTGTTGCAGGGTATAAAAAGGTTTGTCAGCCATATATAGAAGTAAATATCTTATGAGATATTTTTCCTTAATACAGTATTGCATTAACAAATTTGCCTTATGATTTCCTTTAGAGATATTACCTTTATCAGGCTCATTTAGTGTTGAATTCTGTAGTTCTGCATTATTTTAGGAAGTACACATATGAAACAAGGCCCTCTTAAGGGAATCCCCATTATGACCCTTACTAAAACACACACACTAATCTATCTAAATGGGGACATTCCATAAATGTCTATTGTTGTTTTTATACACAGAAAATTACAAACATAACCAAACCATAGAAATATAACCTAACCCACACTCTAAGCCTAACAAAACTTTCTGTTTTTATAGTAAACAAAAGAACTGAATTTACTGTATTTTTATAGTGTCTTTACCAAAGAGGATGTCCCCAAAAGAAGGTTTTGCTCAAATTTGTCAGGTTTTGCTAACTTTTAGGTACAAATTTGTCCCCAATGTAGTTATGTGTGGCTTTTTAGAATCCTTGTGGGGTCATTTAGTCCATACACACACAGACACACAAAGAGGCAGGTCAATGTAAATTGCTTTAAAGCTGAATTATCTCCCATTGGAGTCAGTACAGAGACAGTGGGGGGAATTACTCTATTGATCCCATGTGTTGTTATTTTGCTATTGCTTAGTCTGCTGATCCAGCTCTGTTTTGGGAGCTGTGTGTCAGGGTTTATAGATCTCATGCCCAGAAGGTAGACGAAGGGCTGTCAAGATGGGAGAATGATAGCTTCTATCGCCATCTCTGTTTAAAACTTGCTAGTTACTTTAAATACTTTAATTTGCGTATGTTATGTTATATGTATGTTATATGTTATATGTATATGTATGTTATATATGTTAAACCATATTTTTGTGTTTTTTTTATTTTGTTTGTGTGATAGACCTCATTTTATGGATTCTGACATGGACTATGAGAGGCCGAATGTCGAGACTATCAAGTGTGTGGTGGTTGGGGACAATGCTGTTGGAAAGACCCGGCTCATCTGTGCCCGGGCCTGCAATGCCACTCTCACACAGTACCAGCTGTTGGCCACACACGTGCCCACTGTCTGGGCAATAGATCAGTATAGAGTCTGCCAGGAGGTGAGCAATGTCACCTACAGTAATTATTTATTATTTAAATATAACAATATTATTTCTCATTAAATTGTATTTACATGAAAACTGCACTTATAAATTAAAGGGAAAATGTTTGCAGTTTCTTGGGTAAATCTCCATGCATGTGATAGGTGTGTCTCTCCGGCCAGGTTCTAGAAAGATCCAGGGATGTGGTGGATGATGTCAGTGTGTCTTTGCGTCTCTGGGACACCTTTGGTGACCATCACAAGGACCGCCGATTTGCGTATGGCAGGTGAACTTGGAATATTATCTCAGTTTCATGTGTGTCTATATATATATATATATTTATGTGTGTGTGTGTGTGTTTAATTTCTTTATATGTAAAGCTGCTTTAAACAATGCAACACTGTAAAAAGCACTGCATAAATAAAATTGAAATAAATTGAAAAACTGTGGTAAAATTAATGAAAATATATAAAAATATAACACATTTTGGCATATTAAGAGCAATCAAGTGTAACTACAGCTCTGGGCTGCGTTTTAGCCCTTGTCATTTTTATCACGCATCATTTTGCTACGTCCCTTATATATTTGTTTCTTTAAAATGTCACACTACCTAGAAATTTGTCCAGTTACACATTTACCTCACTGTTCTTACTGATAGGAAGAAATGTTATCCAGCTACCTAGACAAATTTTAAAACGTACAGTATAAGCTAAAAATGGAATCAATTACCGTAATAATAATATGCATACATTAAACATACTGTGAGTCACTTGAAAGAGCATGTAAGTTAAATGCATTAAAATGTACAGGGGTTGGACAATGAAACTGAAACACTGGCCAATTTAGTGTTGGAGGTTCCATGGCTAAATTTGACCAGCCTGGTGACTAATCTTCATTGATTGCACATTCCACCAGTAAGAGCAGAGTGTGAAGGTTTAATTAGCAGAGTAATAGCACAGCTTTGCTTAAAATATTGCAACGCACACAACATTATGGGTGACATATCAGAATTCAAAAGAGGACAAATTGTTTATGCATGTCTCGGTGGCGCATCTGTGACTAAGACAGCAAGTCTTTGTGATGTATCAAGAGCCACGGTATCCAGGGTAATGTCAGCATACCGCCAAGAAGGACGAATCACATCCAACAGAAGTAACTGTGGACGCAAGAGGAAGCTGTCTGAAAGGGATGTGCGGGTACTAACCCGGATTGTATCCAAAAAACATAAAATCACAGCTGCCCAACTCACTGCAGAATTAAATGTGCACCTCAACTCTTCTGTTTCCACCAAAACTGTCCGTCGGGAGCTCCACAGGGTCAATGTAC
>JAZGTI010018405.1:0-11662 GCA_036877585.1 Botia kubotai
TAGATGATGTAGATATAAGGTTATATATGAATACATAACTATAAACCAAAAATGAATGTAAACAAACCATTTTTCCAAGCATAGTGTGCATTATCCGCCTTTGTGTATTTACTTTTCCCCAGCATTGAGTGTATTGTGCGTGTGAGTGTATGTACGGACATTTTCCTAGTGCGGGGTCGCCTCGGTTGACATTGGGATTAGCCGAGGATGGTCCACCTGGAATAGTTGTGTACAGAGAATACAGAGGGACTAGTTCAGTAGGGAAACACAACACCAGGCAGGAAATGAACAGCATCTACTGATAAGTGCAGTCAGTCTCTACCTGTCACTTCATCACCAGCCATCCGCCCTCAGCCTTCACATTGTCATGCAAATCAAGTCTCTGCCTGGAGAGCTGATAAGAAGGCCTCTCGTTTCAGAACACTTTGTTTCCCAAACAGAGGAGAGCTGAGTGCAGCCTGACAGAGCAGCCCATCCCATTGTGCACCCCAGGAGAGCTGCTGACTGATATTTGGGTAGAAGCATCAGAGGGAGGGAAAACAACCGGGGTTTTTACGGCAGGAACCGTCTCGAGTTGTTGAGAGATCCTGATGGATTTTTTTCTTCACTCAGACCTCCATTTTCTTTGTCACTCTGACGGTGGCGATCAATAGCGTGTTTTTTGCGTGTGGCATGTGGTACTTTTAAAGCATATTGCCACAAGCACATTTTTACAAACGACACAAACACAACACAAACGAATGAGTGAACGCTCGGTTTAAGGGGAAATATCGATGCTGAAAGAGTACTTGCGTGTTGTGATGGCAATACATGTTTGGGGTATATGCTGTAATTATAATTTTAATGTCACCTAGGATGTTTTGAACGCCCTCATATACTAGTTCTAAAATTGTTTACACTTGTTACACGTGCTAGTTATTGTCTCCAAAGCAAGTGTGAGGAGCCAAAAACTAGAACTATTCACTGACTGCCTCATGGCAAATTCTGATAAGAATCCTCTAGCGTACTTCAAAACAGACCAGTGCGAAAAACAAAGGTATTGCACAACACACTGCATGTTGCATAAATAATGCCCATTAAAAATGCAGTTTGAATTCCGTGCTGCTCAGAAAGTGTAGACTGTAAATTATAAAGTCTGTAAATTATAATTCTATAAATTATAAAAGAGTTTTTTGACTCCCACTTGAAGCACAAATGATTCGTTAGTAACCATGGCCATGAACAGAGGGCTTTACTGTATTTGAGCTTAACCATAAAGAGGGCTTTTTTCCTCCCCCATTGACCCTCTCTATTCTCTCCCCTTTCTTCTGTTTTCTATCAAATTCTTTTCTTTACGTCCCCTTTTCTTCTTTTGAAGTCTCCAGACTCTTGTAAAAGACCAGCTTGGTGGTTTTGCTGAACCCTATGAGGGGCGAGAGGGTGGAGTTCTAGGTTAACGCTGGGCCCTCCATTCAAAATGTCTGAAGAAGGTTCTGCAGTAAAAGTTAGAATTTTAGAGCGTCCCTGTTTTTTTTATTTTTATGATTGGCCCTTTTTTTACAAGCTGGGGCTACAGCTGGTGGTGTGAATGGCCTGCCCGAGGTGTCTGAGTCTTAATAAAGACCCCGCCAGCCGGGCTGGGGCCTCCAGCCCAGCCATGAGACCACCTTTATAGGCCCAGCTTACGAGCAAGGGCCTCTATTAAAACCTAGCAGGACTGCACTAAGGAATTTAGGGCAGGAAACAAGAGAAAAATAGGGTTTGTGTGTCAAAAGATGGAAGGGTGAGGTTGGGGGCTTGAGGTTTGAGGACAACCAAGGGCAAAAGTTGAAAGAACAGTTGTTTCATGATTACTGTTTGCTCTGCATTGTATAACAAAACGCTGTGCATTATATAACTAAACATTCTGTGACTTCTCTAGTGGGTTGCTCTCTGTTGTGAAAAAGTGAAAAAATACGGAATATGTATATATATTTAATATTGATTTTGATGGCTGTATGTTTCCATAGCAGGTAAAACATGGTACAAACAATGTTGGTGCTAAAAATTCCATGGGGTCATGGGTTCAATGCCCAGCAACCATAAATTTACAAAATATATACCTTTAAGTTGGATAAAGGCATCTGCTAAATGCATACATGTAAAGGTGTCTAAGTTGTGATTTATGGTGAGGCCTGACATCATTCGTGTGAGAATTAGCAAGACCGTGTTTAACAGGAGGAATGCACCACTCGCGTCAGTCGACTGTCCTGCGAGCGAGGCGCCAAATGGAGGGTGGAGATTTCCCCCCGGGCTGTGTGACAGAGATGAGCTACCTGTCTTATCTTCAGCACTTATCTGTCTCCTAGTGTTAAACTGTTTGTGTTTTCTTTTCTTTCCAGTGTCAGTCACTTCAGCCTAATCCTCTAAAATACTGGCCCCCTAAGGGGTGGGCTGAGGAGGGGGGGTGTGGGCCGAACTAAAAAGAAGTCAATTCTACACACGTTACCCAGACTTTACTTTAAGCTAATTGTCAACGTTACATAAACTTCTATTAACGTTACTGCGAGAACGTTTTACGATAACGTTAAGAGAGCGTTAGCCGATGTTCTAAGAACGTAAGAACTGTTGCTGGGCCAATGGTTCTCAAAGTTGTGGTGGGCCTTTGAAATTGGATACGGTTGAAAAGGTTCAGTGAAGAATCTTTCCTCCCCACATGTGGCGTTTAATATCTCACTCTCATTAAATCCTTCCGTGTTGTGTCAATACCGAGAAGGGATTTTATTAGGTGTAGTATCTGATGTCTTCTCTCTCCTGTTGTTTTCCAGCGGTGGAGACCCAGAGCACCAGTTCTGAGGAGATGGTGCCCAGCTCCCCTTCTCCACCACCTCCACCCCGTGTCTACAAACCCTGCTTCGTCTGCCAGGACAAGTCTTCCGGCTATCACTATGGTGTCAGTTCTTGCGAGGGCTGCAAGGTAAACACACATGTCGCCTCTGGCCCGACAAATCTCATGTTTTTCACGAATCCGTTACAAACTCCATCTTAATATTGTGTGACAGCTTGACTGTGTATGATGTTTAGCTCTTGCGAGTTAAAAATATTTGTCAACATTTGTAAACATTATATATTGTTATAATGCAGGAAGTAACAACGTTCATGAATAGATAAGTAAGTTAAATAAGCGTCATTAGTCACATAGTGTATTAAAGGTGTTAAACATGATTTTTCCAGGGTTGAGGTGTTGTAAGGCACAAAGTGTGATAGTCATTATCACAATAAAAGCCTCAAGTTGCTTTTGTTTTTACAAAAGTGTGATAGAAAAATATGCAACATGATATATACAGTATCATTTAAGTATAACAGCAATATGATAAAAACACTCATGTTTAAATGATAATCATAATAACGATCAGAATAAACTTTCCCACGAAATAATAAACTGTAGGCTGCAGCATCGATTGTGGGAAATGCAATCCGATTTTAAAGCTGACACTATTTGTTTAATCAAAAAAGCATGGCATTCATTTCGAGCCAAAATTGTGCATCTGCATCTTTAGGCAATATACTCGCTTGTTTTAAAGAAGTGATAGATTACGGGTGGTTGACCTACTCTTCAGCTGACCCACTGTCTCTTCTGGATGTGGGTCGCAGGGTTTCTTCCGTCGCAGTATTCAGAAGAACATGGTGTACACCTGCCATCGCGACAAGAACTGCCAGATCAACAAGGTCACACGCAATCGATGCCAGTACTGCAGGCTGCAGAAGTGCTTCGAGGTTGGCATGTCCAAGGAAGGTGAGGGTTCCGCGCTCTGCCAGGCACACCGGCTCCTCGGCCCTCAGCCAAGACCCACAAACACAAATATAGAGACTGTTGAAGAGAAGGGTAGACATGTACATGCTGATGTGGGCTAGGAGCTGTGAAAAGAGACACACAATCCAGAGATACACAGACAAATTTAGAGTCGAGACTCTTGTGGGACATCTGGCAAACGCACAGAGGCCGGGGTACAAAAATACACGTATAAACATGCTGTAGACGAGAGGCATGTGGACTGCAAGTCTGAGACTCTCGAAAACACAAAGGACAACTCATAGAACGAGACCAAACACAAGCAAAACAAAACAGTTGTTTTGCATAGAGGTTACAGCTCGATGTGAATGTTTGTTTCGTGCCTGTGGTTTCACCCGCATGAATCCATCAGCGGTGGGGTTGATTTCTTTGGTAGCCCTTCCTCTAGTCATTTTATGACTTGCTACTAACAGATTTGTGTTGTAACAAAGACAATAGTCTGCGTTTGAAAGGACTCGTCTGGGGCATGTGTTTGTTCCTTTGCCAGGGTCACGGTGATGATGTCAGCAGGAGAGTGGCACATTGGCCCTCTATGTGTCCGCTGGGACATGTATGTGTGTGTTTATATGTATGGGATGTGTGTAAAGACCGGGATCACATTGTGCTTTTGCTATTACTGGATATCCTGAGAGGAAGGAAAGAAAGGGAGGGGGGGGGGTCGAGAAAGGGGGAAGGGGTGTAGGGTTGGCAGTGCTCCTCTCCCCTGGGTCAGAGTCACCAGAACACCCGCAATGAAGTCTGATCTGAGGTCAGTTTTAGTACTGGTGATAATGTTAGGCATTGGGTGATTATGTTAAGGATTAGGTATTGGGTGACATCGTGTCCTAACCAGGCAGGACATGATGCAGCAACAAGTGATTAATCCTGTGTCTTCCATGTTCCAAGCCTAACAAGCGACAGGCAACGTTTTTTGTTATATTGGTTGAAAGTCTCTTCACATTCTGATCAAAATTGAAAAAAGTAGGTAAACTGGTAAAAGTAAACTGGTCAAACTTTCTGTACCTAAATATATCTTCTGTGGAAGGTGCAGGACCGTAAAATGTTGCCGTGACTTTGGAGAGCATTCTGAAAGGAAGGCAGGATCTTATGCTTTTAAAGCTAGCTTGCCATGGTTAGCCTCTCTGAAATTGCCCATGCTAGGTTTTTTCCCATATTCCAAATGCACTTTGTTTAAATTTTGTTTTGGGGTAAAATATGACATAAGCGCGGCTGTGGCCTATGGGTTAAAGAAACAGACTTGTAACCAGAAGGTCACCTGTTTGATTCCATATGCCAGCAGCTAACAACTGAGGTGACATTGAGAAAAGCACCATACCCCTGATTGCTCTCTGGGTGCCGCAGTGCAGCCCACTGCTCTGGGTGCGTGTGCTACTCCAATGTGTGTGCTTTAACTGGATGGATAAACTACAGAGGACAAATTCTGAGTATGGGTCAGCATACTTGGCCGGCACATTTTGTTGGCTGCTTGATTTTGCTGGGGAGCTCTGCCAGGGGAGTTCAGTTCATTAAAAAATGTCAGTGGTTCAAAGTCCTATTCTATTGTCTGGCCCATCACCTCGTAGGGTTTCAATAGATTGTTCATCCAACAACTAACATCATCGTTTGGCAGTGTGGCGGTGAAGCTGACTCATGATGAAAGTATTAATCTGCTTCTCTTTATGTCTCTCAGCTGTGCGCAACGATCGGAATAAGAAGAAGAAGGACGTAAAGGACGAAATCATTCCTCCAGAGAGCTACGAGCTGAGCGGGGAACTGGAGGAACTGGTTAACAAAGTGAGCAAAGCACATCAGGAGACCTTCCCTTCCCTTTGCCAGCTGGGAAAATATACCACAGTGAGTGTTTTAATTTAACATATTTTTTTCAGCAATGGAAAACGTGCCATACGTTGCTGTGCGCATAAAACTAATATTGTTGTGTGATAATCTGCTCAAACATGCGCGCAAATAAATGCCCTCTTCCTCTTTGCTCTTTCTTCAGAACTCCAGCTCAGACCACCGGGTCCAGTTGGATCTGGGTTTGTGGGACAAGTTCAGTGAGCTCTCCACCAAGTGCATCATTAAAATTGTGGAGTTTGCCAAACGCCTTCCAGGCTTCACCACCCTCACCATCGCGGATCAGATCACCCTCCTTAAATCGGCCTGCTTGGATATTCTGGTGCGTGCATTCACCTTAATGTAGAGCAAATATCTTCTAGCATTCACATTTGTATGTTCTATAACCCCATTAATAATTGTGTCTCTCGTAGATGCTGCGTATCTGCACTCGATATACTCCCGAGCAGGACACAATGACTTTCTCCGATGGATTGACCCTCAACCGGACTCAGATGCACAATGCTGGATTTGGCCCACTTACTGACCTGGTGTTTGCTTTTGCCGGTCAGCTCCTGCCTCTGGAGATGGATGATACAGAGACTGGCCTCCTCAGCGCCATCTGTCTCATTTGTGGAGGTACTGCATCATGCAGTCTTTGTCTCCGCCATACTGATGCCACCTAGTTGTAGTCAGCAGCCTGTATTGTATATATCTAGGTCAGGAGTTATCAGCCAGGGGTCGGGGGTCCACAAGGGGGCCTCAGCGAACTTCAGAGTGGGCTGCAAGATAACTTGACACGTTTTAAGGCTGCAATCCGTAACTTTTTTATTAAAAATAAAATCACTTATTGAGCAAGTAAATAATAACACATCAGAATGTCTCCTTTTCTTAGCTAATAATAATGATGTGTAATTTGAGCTGTCGGGTCCAAATGTCAGCGAATGTCAATTTAACTTCATTTGATTTCAACGTACATAAAGTACTTAAAGCAGCCTGCAATTGTATGTTTCAAACAGAGATGGCGACAGAGAGGCAAAAATTACGGATTGCACTTTCATAATAATAATGTAAATGTTATCATTTAATTAAAATACTTAAATCTACAGCACGTAAACCAACATAATTTTCTTACTCTGAAAATGGTAAAAATGACGTTTGAGAACCACTGCTTCAAACTGTATTACATACAACATAAAGCGTCTGTGGAGACTTTACGTATTATAAACTAAATTCAGCTAGTACTCAGAACTTATCGTGGTTCTTACTTCGTATTAGATCGGTCTTAATATTTATTCATCTGAACGCTAGTTTTAACGTTCTCCTCATCTCTCTCTCTGTAGACCGAATGGACCTTGAGGAGCCCGAGCGTGTCGATCGTCTGCAGGAGCCCCTGCTGGAGGCTCTGAAGATCTACGCACGGCGCCGCAGACCCAACAAACCTCACATGTTCCCCCGCATGTTGATGAAGATCACCGACCTGCGAGGCATCAGCACCAAGGGTCAGTTGCTATTCTTATTTCTGGTAGATCTGCAAAATCAGACCTTTCTTTTTAAATGCTTTGTAGCACCTATTCACACCGAAACAGAGAGCGACGCAGTCTCTCTTCGGCCTCTGGGAAAGGTTTTCGTAACCGAACAACACCAAAGCAAATTCTGCTCTTTCACATGCATTGATGCAAAATATAATCCAATCTAATGAAGCAATTTGACTTGCTTCAATGCAAAATACAGCTCATTTGGTAATTCAAATTCACATCGTTGTGAGGAGGTCTTGTTTTGGTTTAAATTATGACGGCCAGAAATTCACCGCAAATATCAGTCTGAACGGACCTTCATGGTCTGCTGTAGCAATTGCAATTGCAAAATTACTCCGATGTCCATTGAACCGTTTGTGTTGCACACTACAGGCGCAGAACGAGCCATAACTCTAAAGATGGAGATTCCAGGCCCCATGCCTCCTCTCATCCGAGAGATGCTGGAAAACCCAGACGCCTTCGAGGACCAGCCTGAGTCCACAGAGAAGAAACCTGAGGCCGAGCAGCTCGACCCACCTCCAGCTCTGCTCACTATGAAGAAAGAGCAGGAGGATGAAGATGACAGCTGGGCCACGGAGAACGGCAGCGAGCCTTCCCCAGAGGAGGAGGAGGATGACGATGATGATGCCGAGGAGGAGAGAGGTACAGACAGCGATGGAGAAACCTGGGCTAGCCAGGAACCCAACGTGGATGTATCCAGAAAGAGCAATGGAGGCAGAGCTCAGTGAAGCAGCTCGGTTTTTTCAGCCTTACCTGTACAGACACTTCAAACTCAGGCCTCATGGTCAAAGATGAGAGACATTAGTGAGTGGATTCTAGACAACTCGCATAAAAACCTCTTCTCAGGAGCTCTCAGACAGAACGAGAGGGAAGGCGAAAGACAAAACAACGGGCTTTTCAGACAAAATAACTGCCGCTATTTTTAAAACTGCGTTTGTTTGCTTTGAAAAGGAGAAGCCAAATGGACGTACACTATTTACAGCTTACTTTCAACGGGTTCAAAAAATGCTCGCATAAGAAAATACAGGACGGAAACTGAAAATATAGTTCTTTCTCTGTTGTCATTGACGCTTTTGAATATCATTTTGACTTTTTCAGCCTTGAGATAGTTTGCTTTTTTTGCATTTTATAAACAAGTCCATACATATCTATATATACCTTTATATATTTTTGTCCTGTATTCTATATTTTCTTAGTTATATTTTGTTTGGAAAGCTTTCCTGGGCAGAAACACAAAAAGATAATCGGTTAACTGGCAAACTCTTTGTCCAGCTGCTTGGTTGGGTTCTTTGGCACTTTGGCTGAGCATTGAAGTTATTGATAATCAATTCAATGGCAGATTATCTCCCATTGATCTTTAGGATAAGCTGTGTTTTTAGGGGACTCCCGATACGTATCTATTTTTCATTGCGTCATATGAGTCGCTGCCAATTGAACGGTGTGTCTGTGCCAAAGTTTGCAGCTTGTAGGGTTCGATGTTTGTCAGGGAGCCCAGCTCCAAACGAAAACATCCACATGTCCATTACCCAGAAGTCTTTGCATCATACTATTTCTTCTACGTGCTCATGCAGAAGCTATGCAGTGCTTCAGTCAAAGTTAAAATATGGCAAGTCCAACGCTGTGTGTCCATGCAACCTCATAGGGTCATAAAAACGCATCAGGTGAACAACTTTTGTAGGATTTTCATAAAGAAACACAGGAATGCATACTGATCTAACACACATACACACACACTTGAAAAGGTCATTATCATTATTTTAACTTGTTAAAATTCAGACTCAGGGCATTTCTGTAAGGACCAAACGCTTGCTGCCTGGTGGCAGCTTGGAATCGGGCAATATTTATGTGTGTTGCTGTCTTACAATGAAATGAAAAGCATCTGCATGTCCTGCACAAGCATTGGCAAACTTTTATCTTCTCTCTTTGTCATAGGAATAGATTTGGTGGGTTTCTCATGTAATGTTTTGATGCATTGTATTGCCAAAAACGTACCGTATGCAATTTGGCGGCCGGGAGCCTTTGAACACAGCAGGAACGGTTTCAATTGTCTCAGTCAAGCAATATGACTATGACCAGAACTCAGATGTGTGTTGTGTGTGTGTGCTGAATGTGAGGCTGGTTGCACTCCATAAGAGGTTCTCAAACCTCTACAATAAGCTGTAGTATTCTAACTTGCTAAATGAATGTTACCACAGTGGTGCTGTTAGAGTGTGTGAGCTGACTGACCTCTTTACTCTGCAGAGTTGCACCACAGCCACACGTATAGCAAACGCGAGCGGAATGTTGAGATTATTTCGTCATAACTCTACGTCATATTTTTGTTCTCTCAACATGGCTAATGTATCGTCAGTCCTTTGTTTGTGTGCATCGAATTCTGTTACATAAAAAGCCATATAAACATTATAAGGCACAATAAACGTTTTTTTTTCGAGAAAGCCTCTGTTTGTCATTCATTCATGCGAATCATTCATCTTTACTCACCTTCACGTATATGTATAAAATATATATCAATATAATAGAAAAACCATGTAAAATATATATTGAATAAAAATGCATTTAAAACAATGCAAACGAATGAATTGAATTAAGGCAACTATAATTTTTTTGCGCGTCGTTCTTGGTAGGTTTCACGTTTGGCGCCTCTGACGTCAAACCTAGTTAGGTCTTCACGTGGCAAGTTTGATATGCAAGCGCGTGTAAGATATGGCGGACAAACTTTAAAAATGTGCTTCGGACAAAGATACTTTATTTAAAAGACACGGATTATAACTTTATTTAAAAGACACGGATTATAACCAGGCAAGTGGTATAGACTGGTTTGATGATTTTTACCATGGGACATGCAGCGACATGAGGGTGAGTAAATGACAGAATCTGTATTCTTGGATTAACTATTTTACTGCTTTATCGTTTTTATGCAAGATTAATATTTACAACAGGAAATGTGTTGCTATTATTCACCCTCAACCAACAAACATAACAGTATTAAATGCTAAAATTAGTTTTGCGTTAACCTTAAAATACAAAAGTTTGGATACACGGTCTTGAAAACGTTACCTGTATTGACTAGGCAAGTAATTTACACACGGTTTACACATTTTAGTAAGAGAGGACATTAACATGTGTATTTGATCGCATACGTATATGAAATATATTTAATATATTTTTGTTCATTTCAACATCATTTCCATCCACGTTTCGTAATAACATCTCATATTCTTATACGCAACATGCATGCTAAATATGCAACAAGTTAGTTTAGTCCAGCAGAGGGCGATCATGCCCCGCAGAATTGCGCTGGTATCTGCTGGCTGTAATTTATCAACTAGTAACCACACACCGAACGACTGAGACGAAAACTAATGGATTGTGCCAGCGTGCCCTCATTTATCTGCATGTGTCATACAGTAATTATCCGAGGACAAAGAAACATCCATGCATTACTCATGCTGGACGACAGCACATTAAAAGGCTTAGACGTTAGATGGCTTAAATTATTCTAACATTTAATTTCACTAAAAAGAATGAAAATTAATCTTTTAGGTCGTTAAATACACGGTAATTAAAAAGAAAAATATTTTTAAATGTTCATTTTGACAATCTTTCACTGAACCGGTTTTGACAACGAAGCGTAAGTTTTCTGCAGATTTTTTAAACCAGCTCATGCAGTAGATTGGAGCTCATTAATATTAACGCGGTGTATGTGCAGTATTTCAATGACCATGCGAATTAAGAGAAGGCTAATAATTGGGATGAGACACGACCACACCCATGTAAACATGCCTTGATATGCTCAAATATCAAATTCCATTAAGATAAAATTCATTTTGGTTAAATATATCATATGTATTTTTGACCTGACGCAGCCTTTCAAGGGTTCCGACCTGGCCACTTTATTTGCACACTGAGGCTAATACACAGTTTATTCTCTGCTTGAGGGCTAGCTGTAAACAGTGGTATGGGATTTTTAATTAAATGATTAGTATAATTACATTTTATTAAACAGATCAATAACCTAGAGCTAAGATTAAAACAAAGCCCATATATTACACACTGGTTCACAAGGACCCTATATATTCCATTCCAATGAGATGTTGCCATGGGAACACAAGGCAGGAGGTAGGCAGGCAAGGTGATGGATTTAAAGATGCAGGACGTGTTTTTCCCTTCATGGAAATCATGCTCGGCTTCCTGCGGCGCTCACTGCATAGCTCTGAGAGTAATGAGAGTTAAATGAAGGAGAAAAGAGCAATAATAAAAGAAGAGAGTAATGTCTGGGCTGCAATTGCTTCAATTACAGAAATAACAAAAGAGGCGCATGTGGAGAGATATCAGCTCATTTAATGCATCGTCTGAAAAAAATGCGAGCGCTGCTTGTCTGCGCAAAACTCACCGGGTGGTTGCGAGGGCACTGCAGTCTGTCTTTAGATCTTCAGTGCATTGCTATGCGGTTGCTAGGACTACCTGTATATTATGCTGCCTAGATATGATTCAGGATTGT
>JAZGTI010018406.1:0-11661 GCA_036877585.1 Botia kubotai
CACTTATTCACTGTTGCCTCTTATTGTATTTGAAGTTGCTTCCTTATCCTCATTTGTAAGTCGCTTTGGATAAAAGCTAAATGACTAAATGTAAATGTAAATTGTAAACGTCCAATATTTTACTGTATATATTTTATGTATCTATCTATGTATGCTGCTTTGCATGTTGTGTAGTTCATGGTACTATTGCAAATCCCTTATAGCCCTGTCCCATAAGATGTTGTCTACTTAATGCCATCCTTATGTTAGCTGGAATGCATGTATTTTGCTCAACAATTTCGTGGCTTTATCAGTTCAGTCAGATCTTTCTTCAAACATACTATAGGCCTAGTATATGTAATTTAGTCCCACACATATTATTTGCAATAATACTATTAACATGTCTGACGTTTGTTCTGTGTTTTATTATTATTCTTTGTTTTTGTAAAGCTGCTTTGAAGCAATGTAACATTGTAAAAGTGCTATATAAATACAACTGAATTGAATTGAATTAAGGCAAGATCACAGAATAGTGAACTCTGACTATCACAGAAGAGTACTGATCTGGTAGAAGATATACTTGGGCTACTGTGGAACTGCCTCAGAAACTCGTTCAGCTACAAACCCAGTCAATCTGGATGCATTGAACCTACTCTGCATA
The DNA here is from genome assembly GCA_036877585.1 of Botia kubotai. Classification (NCBI taxonomy): domain Eukaryota; kingdom Metazoa; phylum Chordata; class Actinopteri; order Cypriniformes; family Botiidae; genus Botia; species Botia kubotai. The sequence goes on from JAZGTI010018406.1 coordinate 641, forward strand.
ATGTCTACAAAGTTTTGGCATCTCAATACTATCCCCTGGGTTATCTAATTCTATTTTCTACCCGAGCCAAAGTGCTAGTCCAGGATTTGTGGAAGAACAATCTTGGGTGGGATAACCCAATCACATCTCACAGCCTGTTAACCAGATGGCAAGACTGCCAACAACAGCTCCAAAGTTCAAATCAGATCGCAAACATAAGGTGTTACACTCCATTTGGGGCACATGGGGAAATCGAGTTTTACATATATTCTGCAACGCATTGAGAGGGCTTATGGCTCAGTGGCCTACATGGACACAGAAAACACTGAAGGACATAAACATGTCTCATTTGTGTTATACCGTTTATGAGTGGCACCTCGCAAGCAAATGATGATCCCTTAGTTGAAACTGAGTGCAGCCCTTACCGAAGTGCAGGCAGCTAATATCCTTTAAGCAGAACTGTGGACATCAATCAATCAATGTCATTCTCTGGTCAGACTTAACTACGTCCTCCAATGGCTTAAATCTGACTCATGCAGATACAAAGTCTTTGTCGAAACACGGTTGGCCAAAATTCAGTTACTCACCACTATTGATTCCTGGAGGTATGTTGATTCAGCGAATAACCCTGCTGATGTCATAACATGATGCCAATTGTTAAAGGATTTAACCCCACCTTGCCGCTGGACTAATGGACCAAGTTTCCTGCATCAGCCAGAGTCACGTTGGCCCACTTTGCCAGCAAATGAACCCGAACCAGAGGCAGTTTAAAGAAAAAGTGAGCAATTTGCCTGCATGTGTGCACTAGTTCAGACATTCCCCTTCCTAATGTCAACCACTTTAGTACCTGGACTAAACTACTAAAGGCTATAGTGACATCCCTTCACAGGGCGGCTACATCTTCTATGCAGTCAACAGATAATTCAGAGAGTTACATCCCAGCAGAGAAGCTCCTCCTACAACAGGCTTAGAAAGACTTCTTTCCTGAGGAGTTTAAGGCTCTCGCCTCTGAGGGACCATTACCATTTAACAGCATATTAGTATGCTTATCACTTATCAGTATGATAAAGCCAGTGGACTTTACGGTTGGAGGGAGACTGGCATGCTATGCATATGGAATTGGATGGAATACATCCCATTTTTCTTTGATCCACAACTCAACCTAACCAAGCTTCTGATCAAGGACTATGATGCCTCCCTTTTTCCCCTTTGCCAAACTCAGAAGGCAGTACTTGATTCTGTGAGGAAGGGACGCTATCAAGAAGTCTCAATACATGTGTATGGACTGCCAGAAATGGCTTGCCAAGCCTTATATACCCAAATGGCTGACCTCCCACCAGCAGGTCTACATCTGTATAAACCCCAATTGAATAGGGAATCTATTTAAACTCCTTTCTGATAATAGTACCAATTTTGTTGGAGGAGACAAAGAGATAATTCCTCAGCTAAGGGAAATTCCACCTGGTGCCCCTCATTTCAGTAAAACAGACCCTAAAGGTAGTACTGAGGGATCGATCAGTGTGTTGCTGTGCCACTGTTTGTATACTATTACATAGCAAAAAAAAACGTTTTTACACTATAATAGAAAATTCAGGTACTTTTCTGTTGGTCACTCTACGTTGTGTCCACAGTGGTGCAGCATGATTTTAAAGATGTCCTTCCTTCCCTGTGGTCATGGATGTTGCCAATATATATCGTTCCCTAAGACAATAATGATTGGTGCCTTAAGTGTCTCGGGCTCAAGCATGCTCAGGCGCCTTTTGTGGATGGTTCATGTTCTCATTGTGAGGGAATGACCATGAGAACACTGCAGTCATGGCTCGCCTGCTTCACTGAGAAGCGGCCGTCCTCCCTGTCCTGCTCCTCTCTGAGGACGACTTTCCTGAGGCTCTGCTCTCTCAGGGTGAGGCTCAGAAAGTGGCAGATTGGACAGTAGTGAGCATCGGATTGGAGTGAAAGCCTCCCCCATCTCCTGAGCGCTCGCGGCTTAATGACTTTGGGTTGTACAGTCCCCCAGTACAGTTTCTTGGAGGGAGGTTAACACTCTCCAACCCGTCACAGTGACTCATAAGGACAATCCATGTCGGCTATGTGTTAGGTCCTCCTCTTGTGGGTTAGGTCCTCCTCTTCGGGCCAGCTCTGTCGCCCCGCATTTTTACCAAGGTCGCAGTGGCGGCCCTCACTCCCCTTCGGGAACAGGGTATTTACATCCTATAATATCTCAACGACAGGCTCATTCAAGCTCACTCGCGCGATATGTTGTGCAAGCACAGGGACCTAGTGTTAAGGCACCTAGACAAGTTGGGGCTTCAGGTCAACTGGGAAAAGAGCAAGCTCTCCCTGGTGCAGAGCATCTCTTTTCACTGCAGGGAGATGGACTCGGTCAGTATGACCGCTTGTCTCACAAAGGAAAGAGTGCAGTCAGTGCTTAGCGGCCTGCATTTGTTCAGGAACAGGCCTGTGGTTCCTCTAAAACTTTTTCTAAAACTTCTACAACTGCTTCTGGGGCATATGACATCCTCGGCGGCGGTAGTTCCACTCAGGTTTATGCATATGAGACCGCTCCAGCACTGGAAAGACTTCACTGCCAGACTGGAAAGCGTTGAACACGGGCTGGGGCGCTTTGTGCAACGAGCATGCAAGATACATGTCGGGGCTCTGGACAGGGCACCACCTGCGTTGGCACATAAATTGCCTGGAGCTGCTGGCAGTCCTGTTTGCCCTGTGGAGGTTTTCACCTTTGATTCAGTGCAGACATGTATTGGTCCGCACAGACAACGCAGCAACGGTGGCCTATATCAAACACCAGGTGTGTGCAGTCACGTCGCATGTCACAGCTCGCTCGTCGCCTCCTCCTTTGGAATCAGCGGTGGATCAAGTCCCTGCAAGCCATTCACATCCCCGGTCACCTCAACCGGGGAGAGGAGACTCCACCTTCATGTAGTCCAGTTGATTTGGGAGAGGTATGGAGAAGCCTAGGTAGACCTGTTTTCTTCTGCTGACTCCAAGCAAAGGCTGGCCCAATGGCCATTTCCATGGCCTATCAATCACAGGGACAGCACAGCTGCTTGGGTATTAGGGCACACTCCACTAGAGGGGTTGCGTCCTCCTGGGCTCTGACTAGAGGCGCCTCGCTGGCAGACATATGTAGAGCTGTGGGCTGGGCTACACCCAACACCTTCACAAGGTTTTATGATCTCTGTGAGGGCCGCGAGGGTGGGTGTATAGCTTGCTCCCACGCTTTTCCCCTCTCCCAAGGTGATAACATGCGCCATTCCATCCTATTTCCATCCTATTTCTACAAGAAAAACAATCAGCAATCACCAGGATACAGGTATTACCCTCAGACTGAGGTAGATTGGTGATAATTCCACTCCTGTGTGTGACCAGGAGTGATTGGTAATGGGCAGAGGAGGATTCTGCTTGATGGAAGATGGCATGGAGTTTTGGAAATTGCGATGTCTCTGCATCCGCTAATGAACCTTCTCATGTTGTATGCCATGTTGGGCTAGCAGTAACGGTCTTTCGGGAGCGAGAGGGTAGCATTGGTTGACAGGTTGACCAGTGTCCACAGAGGAATGAGCAGAATGGATGAGGGTGGTGCGTTGACTTCTTGGTACATATTGAAGATTAGGTGGACACCCCAGCGGTGTGGGTTCGGAGGCATCGCTAGAGGGAACAGAGTTTTCTGCCCATTAAATAGGATTAATGAATAGAGTTAGTGTAAAAACAGTTTCTGGATCCTCTGGATGATCGGTGGGAGCATTGAGATGTGACAGGGCATCAGCTTTGGTATTCCTACAACCTGGTCAACAGGAGATAGTAAATCTGAAGTGAGCAAAAAAGAGGGACCATCTGGCTTGTTGGGGGTTAATATGCTTAGCAGACTTGATATACTTTATATAGGTTTTTGTGATTGGGGAAAATGGTGAAAGAGTGAGTGCGGGGCCGTGACCGGCTTTGGTTGAAAAACAACACAGCAGAAATGCTGTCTGGAACTATTTTACTATTTTGGATTTGAGGCAAATGAACATGCAAATGAACATGAACAAGCCAATATGTAAGTGTTGTTACAAAGCAGTGCTAACAAAAGGTGCTAACACCACTAATTTACTAATCACTAATCAAGATGTTGGTAACTGCTCTCATTTTAACATTACTGAAATATTAACCAAGATGGCCCAGTATTGTTGCTGAGTGTCCTCATGTCGTTCCAGTGAGGTTTGTTTTCGCATGTGATGCACACACCTTTGCACATCCGTGTTTACTATAGCTCCCTTTTATATGTGGTTGATAAATGAATATATGTAAATCCAAAATTATAATCTGTTCATCATATAAATGTTAATGTATTAACCAACATTAATGAACAATGAACAATACATTTGTTACAGTATTTATTATACTTTGATAACATTGGTTTATATAAACACAATGGTACATGTTAGCTCTTGTTCAAATTAAAAATTTTAACAGATAGAACTTTGATAGAACTTAGTAAATGTATTAGTAAACGTTTAAAGTAACATTTAACTATGATTAATACATGTTTTAGAAGTAGTTTTTCATTGTTAATTCATGTGTTAATCAGTTCAGTTCAGTTCATCTTTATTTATTTTCCGAAGGCAATTTGTTTGCAGCAGACAAGCATTTTACATATAACAACAAGAAACACAACACAGAAATCAAACTCAGTTTCCTTCCCAAAGAGTCTTTATCTCAAATTTAAAAACTTTACAGCTGTAGGGATAAAAGAGTGTCTAAACCTATTTGTTTTGCTAATAGGGGTTTCTATACCGAATTCCAGAAGGGAGAAGATGAAACTCATGATACATAGGGTATAAAATCATCTAACAAAATACTCTGGGCTTTACCTAAAACCTGTCCAAGATATAAGTGGGCCAAAGACAACTGCTTCCTCCCTGTAATTTTACTTCCCTGGTTTACAATCCTCTCAAGACAATTCTTGTTTTTCACATTTAGAGAATTAAACCAGCACAACGGAGAAAAAGATAACAGTGACTGAATATAGGATCTGTAAAACATGCACAACGTTTTGTCCACATTAACACCTTAGTTTTCGCAAACAATACAATCTTTGCTGACCCCTCTTACACAAGACCTCAGTATTTGTAGAGAAGGACAATTTGTTATCAAGACAATACCAAAATACTTGTACTGTTCAACACTCTCAATACCCACTCCATTTATACATGTTTGCTTATACTAAATAGATGTCCTCAGAGTTAAAATCCATAGTCATCTCCTTGACACCAAATGATAAAATCATCAACCACTGGACCATGCATAAAGTCCTCCTCACTCAAATAAGCTAACAATTACAGAATCGTCAGCAAATTTTATAATATGCCTATTAATAAAACTACTCTTACAGTAATTTGTGTAGAAGATAAATAGTACAGGAGAGAAGACACATCCTTGAGGTGATACAGTAGATGACACCAACCATTGAGAAAAACAATCATTTACTTTAACTCTCTGTGTTCTCTTCACAAGGAAATCTAAAATCCAATCTACAAGACTAAAATCCAAAACCAAATTCATTAATAAGTTTCTCAACTAAAATATGTGGCTGAATGGTATTGAAAGCGGATGAAAAATCAATAAAACATAGTTTAACAAATGTTTTCGGCTTATCCAGATGCTGAAATACTAAGGGTAAAAGAGCTGCTACTGCATCCTCGACACCCCGCTTAGACCTATAAGCAAATTAAAGGGGGTCCGGAGAACTCAATAACTTTCTTTACTAACTTTTCAAAACATTTCATAACTAAAGATGTGAGCGCCACAGGTCTAAAATCATCCAATATCTGTGCATTATGCTTTTTCGGCACTGGAACCACAGTAGAATGCTTCCACAAAACAGGTACTTTTTGTTGATGAAGGGACAAAGCAAAAATTTCATAAACTATTGGACCTAACTGCTCAGCACATTCTTTGAGTAATCTCCCCCCTATATTATCAGATCCAGGTGCCTTCCTCCTTTTACACATTTTAAAAGCTGTTACCACATCTCTCACATCAAAAAAGACAATCATGCTCCCCGTTTCTTTTACATACATTTTTTAACCCTTCAATTTCCTGGTTAAAATCATTTGTATCAAATCTTAAGTAAAAATTATTGAAATCATGTGACAAAACTGTGTCTGAAATGAATCCATCCAACTTAATTCTATTATTCCTTTTCCTACTATCCTGACCTGTTATTAAATGCATCCCATGCCAAGCAGAACCTAAGTTTCCCGTTCTCAATTTTGACTCCTATAAGCTCTTCCTTATAGGCAACTTTAGCCCTCCTGATTTCACATTTAATTTCTCTTTTTAACCTATGGTACTCAGCTGTATTTCCCTCTTGACAGAAGAATCTTGAATGATTTTGTAACCCACGGTTTACTATTTGGAAATTTCGGTATTAACATATCCTCACAAAACGTCACATAACTACAAATTACATCTGTTAGTTCATCAATGTCCAAACCAGAGTTCATAAAAACAGTTTAATCCGTGCATTCCATACACCCTTTTAAACGTAACGTTGCATCCTTAGACCAGACTTTTGTCTGAATTAACTGTGCCTTTTCCCATTTCAAAACAGTTTTATATGTGGGAACAAGTAATACCATATGGTGATCTGAGGTTAAAAGATGGGTTAGCAAGTGACTTGTAGGCACCTTTAATCGATCTGTAAGTCCAAAATTTTATCCTTACATGTTGGGCAAGTTACATACTGACTGAAGTGGCCCAGTGATTTCTTCAAAGTGCAATTATTAAAATCTCCAAGAATAAAACAGGGTGCATCAGGAGATACAGATTGCAGTTTATGCACCACGCGTTCAATCTCTTTTGCGCATTGTCCTTGTTTGCTCGGGGATGAATGAAAACAACAGTAACAAACAACTGAGGAAATTCGTGAGGCAAATACTGGGGTCTTAATGCCACAGACAGCAACTCAGTATCTTTGGTACACACCCTCTCCTTAACAGACACTGATTTACACCAGTTCTCTCTAATATACAGACATACCCCTCCTTCTTGCACTTTACCGGTTACCTTCACATCCCGGTCCATGCGAACAGGTACTCCGAATTTATCCAGTCATAGGCCCGAATCTGAATCCCCTTTGGAGAGCCAAGTCTCTGTGAGCGCCATCAAGCATACGTTCCTAAAGTTATGTTGGAGCTTCACCATAGCTTGAAGCTCATCCATTTTTTTCCGTAAGGACTGCACATTCGCCAAAATAATTGTAGGAAGAGGAATTTTAGAGAGACTTCGATTTTTCAGTCTCTGACGAACGCCTCCTTTACGTTCTCTCTTCCGAACTTTAAATGTTGAAACCTGTCGTCCAGTACGATTGTGTTTTTGCTTAAAAGGTGAAAAACTTCCCAGGTCAGGATATGCACGTTGCACAGTTTGTTAGGCTTATACCATAGTAAAAGAAACTCCCGGGAATACTGAATTATCGCCGAGTCTTGAGGTGAATCGAACAAACACACTCAGGTGAATCAAAGTCCATAAGACAATTACTCCCATTTTCTCCATTTACTCCTCCGTGGATTTATACAAAGATATAGGAAAGATCTCCACATCCAACAATATTAAGTCTTTAAAATCTTTAAAAGAAGGAAACAAACAACAAACAAAACATGCCCACACCTGTAGCTGCGAGTCCCCGTGTGAATGCTGTGATGTTAACAAATATCTATTACCATTAACTTAAACACTTTGTTGGTTTTTGAATGTATGACAATCTGAGAGCCTTTGAAAGTGCACTACCTCAAGATGTTCACGTAAAATATACCTCATTGTCATGTTCTAGACTTGTGATGTATCGTATCGAAGTTAGAAATTCCAGTATTGTGACAACATTACACTACACAGTAAAGTATATAAGCTTTAAAATATCTTTTGCCTCAGAATGGCACATAAAATTAACATACTAAAATTAGCATCAGCATCTTGTATATATGCAATACTTTGTCTAGCCTTCAAATAATAATTAAAGAGCCTGAAAATATACAATTTCAGACTTAATGCATTCATTCACTGATATAATCTCAACATCCCTAATAATAAAAACAATATTTGATATATTGTGTTAGCTCCAACTACTGTATGCCTACACCAAAATGTTAGCTCCCGCATATCCAATTATGCATATCCATTATCAATGTTCCATCTGACCAGAAAAAAAAGAGTTGTTCAGTGTTATTGTAACCAGAAAACCAAAAAAAGTTATTGTTCAGTGTTATTGTACCAGAGACAGTAAAAATTACTCCTTCACAACATTGTCCTGACACAATTAAAAACCCTTAGATGGAGAAATCTGTCTCTATTATTATTATTATTAATATTAGCAATAGAAATAATGTAAAATATGAATAAAGACAAAATATATAAAATGAATTTATAAAAGTGTGTAAAAATAATAACATATATGGGCAGGGAAATTACAAATGAAATACAACACAAATGTATTCCTGTATTCTTTTTGGTCATCTCTCAGATAATAAACACATAGACACACAGTTTGATTTACGAAACAGATACTAAGATCCCTCAATTTAATTACAAATACAGACATGCAAAAACAAGGCTGATATAACCTAACTGTTACCGTTACAGATCACTCTTTCACATATTATTTCAGGCAATTTCTTATTTTCTATATTGTTTAGTGTATAATATAAACATGTTAGAAATGACGTATTATGAACATTACAATATAGTGGATGGACTTTTAGTTAAAGATGACTATAATATATGATTTTTTTGTGATTTAATAATTTATATACATGTGATATAAGTGTAATATCATATAGTGCACAGATATCACTTTTAAGATGCTAAACAGATTGCATTCGGTTTCAGCACCCCAGACAGCTCCCAGGCAATAATAAAACATGAGTCAACAAACCAGATGAATATTTACACAGGCTAACTCATCACAATGCCCAGCAAATGTGTAGTATAATATAATATAATATAAATGTAGATAAATAGTTGAAACATGTCAACACATCCAAATCTCCCTCTGCCGGAATAAATATGAAGCTACTTAAAATTAATACTTATTTACTTAAACGCATTTAAAGAACAATATATTTCACGAGTTCGCACTAACATGCAATCGCAAATTATCATGGACGCATATTTGGCGTGCTGCCTGGGGGGAGGGCTCCAAACTCGAAATTTGGCCCAAAACCAGAGTACTCCCCTATGCTTGACTGAGGTAGATACCAGCCAAGAGTGAGGCGATGGGGTGGCAGAGGGATGTTGCAAGACTGTCATGTGACAGAGGTGAGGGACGGCTATATATATACGCACCCCTGCGTGATGATTGGGTGGATCACATGACCATGCTCCTCCCAAACAGTGTTAATAAAACTTAATTTAAATGTGCCCTTCACAGGTAATCAGACTGTTTTTATTACATAATTATATGCATTTTAATAAGCATGTCTTTGTTGAGAAAAAACAAATACCAAGTAACAATACATTTCTATATAAATCTCTATTCGTTTATATTCTTCTATGTTATATATTTACATATATTTACATACTGTTAGGAGTCCGGACTTTTATTTTGAAGTTTTCTGTTCGTTTCTGGTTTTCACTGTCTTCACGCACTTCCTGTTTATAATCATCATCAATTGTTCACCTTTGATTAGTTTGCTATTTAAGTTCCCTGTGTCTACGTTTAGATTGTCGGTTATTGTTGCATGTTGCTTGTTCCCTTGGTTTTGGATTACCTCTGGATTGCTCTTGTTCTTGCATTTTGGATTATCTTTGTGTCACGCTGCTGCAGCATTTGTTGTTACCCACATCACCTTTACGGTTAGTGTTTGTTTTTGTTTTCCATTTATTAAATATCCTTTGTTATCTAGTTTCCGCGTCGTGCTCCTTGGTTTTTGCCCCGCAAACACTACCGTTTTGTAACAGAATAACCGACCACATTTAACAACAGCGCAGCAGCGTTTTTTTTGTTTTCATTTCCTTTTTTCCCTCTAAGTTGTTTTCCTGTGCACCTGTTTGTTTTTTTTCCCTTTTATTCCTGTCAACATGTACTCTTGGCCACGCCAGAATGGGAGACTTATGGAGATCAATGTCCAGGACTTTTTGAATTGTGTGTATGACACTCCAATCGAGGACCTGGCAATAATGGATATCTTTTGGTACGGGCTGGATTTCTCTTTTCAAATCATTATCCCACAACCCAGTCGCACATGGGCTATTAGGGAGTACATTAACTTCGCTCTAGGGATGGCCGCTTCGAAGCTTATGCTGGAAGAGGTGGATCTCAGTCCCAGGGCCCCAGGTGTGGAGATTATTAGCCCGGAACTCGACCAGCCATCACTCCGCGAGACGCAGCAGCAGCCTGATCCTACCGCGGACTTAAAGCCAGAGCCTGAAACAACCAAGGGATGGATCGCCCCAGAGCCAGATCTGGGGAAGTCCGACCAGGTGCATGAACCGGCCGCAGCTGATAGAATGGTGGATTTATTAGCGGAGCACGAGGGTAGCCTGGAGGACCCTGCCCACGACACCACCGCTGGGGGAGAGTATGGACTAGTTTCAAAGATAGAGACTGTTATGTCTATAAATTCAGATGATATAGTAATCCCACCCAACCTCCTTCTCCCACCTCCTATGTTTCTCCCGATCTCATCTCCGATGTTGCTGGAGCCTGTTAGTCCCTCTTCTCACCCTCAGTTTACCAGCAGTGTCGTGGGCTCGCCGCTGGACTGTCAACCACCAGCTACATCTCCGCTGAGTACAGAAGATCCCTCGTCGGCCTCTCCTCCACCATGGTTCCTCCCTCCGTCATCTCCACCGTGGGATACCTCCCTGGCTGTGTTCTGGACTCCGCCCAGGCTCCTCAAGTCTCCGCCCTGGCTCCTCAAATCTCCGCCCTGGCTCCTCAAGTCTCCGCCCTGGCGCCTCCCACCATAAATGCCACCCTGGTCATCGATGGTGTTTATACAGCGTGAGGACATGCCTTTCGGGGGGGGGGGCCTGGACTC
>JAZGTI010018407.1:0-11661 GCA_036877585.1 Botia kubotai
AAAGTGCAAACTGAGAAATGGTCAGATTACACAATACAGACCAGAGTATCTCATAAATATTAATTTGGTTTTATTATTATAAAACTTTCACTCACTTTGCTAAACTAATTTTCTAAAAATGCAGATAGATGGGCACTAGTCATGTTAAGATAACCGCTTATGTTTTGTTTAATCCACTGCCAACTTAACCAGTAGAGGTGCAGGGAAAAGTTGATTTTTATGTGCGCTGGTGTTGTACCAAAATTCGACTCTTTTTGAGATTTGATGGTGAAGGTTGCAGATTGTCTATTTTTGTCCAAATAAAGCGATTTTGCTACGATGTGCATCTTTGAACAATTATTTGTTTCTGGCACACACAAGTTGAGTTCACCACAGAATTGATTCAGAATTTTTTAAGAATAGATTAAGATTTGTGATGCATCAGATAATTTTGGATATAAGACATGCTGCCTTTATGTGACAAATTTAAAAATGTGCATGCATAAAGATTTCAGTAGCTGAGAGAAATATTATTTGTGGTTTAAATTTTTGTGGTTTAAAAATGTGTGGTTCTTCTTACTAAAGAAATTTTTTGGAGCAAGGAGAAGGAACCTTAATTTTACAAACGCAAATAAAAAATGCATGCATATAAACATAGTCTGTGACTTGCCATAATAAAATAACCCATGTTGGGTTTTCACTACTGTTTAACACCACTGTGATCCATTATGCACTAAACACAAAGCTCTCAAATATCGCTCAGTAATCAAAATCTTGATTCAAAACCTGAAAATATTTCTCACACCACTCCTCAAAAATAGCACAATCAAGTCTTGTCCACTGGCTGTGGAACAGTACAAGAACATGTTAAAATTCACATCAAACCCCACAGAACCTGACAGCACATTATAACACAACTCTTTTAAGATTGTAATATAATGACACTCACACCCGACTAGTGTTGTGGAAGCACAGGAGCACATGACCAGACCCTGTGGCTGTAGAGAACAGTGCCACGGTACTACAAGCATTACTTGCAGGCATTAAAGCTGTACACACATGGCCCACATGTCATACCCTGATAAAAGGGGGAGGGGAAGCAGATCTCCAGTATGTCCTACACTAACTTCACATTTACCATATCACATGACTGCAAATATCTCTTGAATGCAGAGTCTCTGGGGCACAATTACTTGAAAGGGAATACAGCACTTCTCACTTTGAATTTTATGATAACAGACTTAAACATGCTCCAGATACAGTAAGGTAAAGTCCTTATACAGCAAAAGAGTTGTATTTTGAAAATAGCACCAAAGAATGGCATTACATTTATTTTTAAGACATTTTCATTAAATTTAATGGTTTGTGAAAAAATAAGTTGATTATTTGGGCGTTTATGACTGGCTAAAATCCAGACTCGCAGCAGAGGGTCATAGAAAGGTCAAGGGGTCGTGTTCTCCTCAGAATGACAATAATCAGTACCTGACAAATTGAGTTTGCATCCTGTATGGCACCAAAGTGCACATTAGTGAGCCGTCCAGCTTTTGTGCTATGAGTAAATGGACAATAAAGCATAAAATAACACGCAATAGCTCTTCAGCATAATTAGTCGCTATTGTATAAGCGTTCAGTAGAGAAGGGGAAGAGAGGTCGCCCAGGCTGTGCGTTAGGTAGGCTGGGGTGGAGGGGGCAGGCAGCACTTAACACCAAAGTCAGCAATGGGCAGACACTGTGGTTAGTGTGCCAACGGTCACAAATCAGCGCATTATCTCATCTCATCTAACACAGAGAGATGATGGCCATCACCTCAGTAACTAACCCCCCACCTCCAAGCTCACACACACATAGCGCTGCCTAGTAACAACAGCGGACCAGGTCTGGGCTTGTTTCTGCAGTCGGGACTAGACTAATAGATTTCCCTGTGCATTTATATTGCTCCCCTTCCCCTCAGCACAGGTAGTTGTTTAGCACAGGTAACATCTTTATGGATGTGCCTAAGTCATAACAAGGCTGATTTTTTTAGCGCCAAGTCCTGCAGAATTGTCAGGCTTCACACTCAACAAATCAAGCCTAACCTATGATGGTTTCTGTGTAATTTTTATTCCCGTTTGACTGGCCAACTACCCAGTGGTAATAGAATGTGGGAAAAAGCCAGAGAGGGAGTGTTTGTGCTCTGCGTGATTGATCAACGGCCACCTCGCTTTTCATTTATATCTTTCTCACCCCTTCCATTCCGAATCGGTTAAGTTAAGGAAAAATGAATCTAAAAAAGCGTGGTGGAAGAAAAATGGCCCCAGATTACAGCAAGGCACAATTGTAGATCTAAGATGGGCAGCAGTGTTGGGCTGTGTGGATAGTTTGTGAGCATTAAGTTATCTAAATGAAAATCAATACAATGTGTGCCAGCGTTTAACAACAGAGAACTGCCCTGTGTCCGAGACCACGCGAAGGGGTGGGGAGGATAAATAGGAAAAAAGAGAAAGGAAGCTTTCCGGGGCCCTGGGTCTCAGTGTGCTTCCCTAGGGCCTTAATTTGAATCAAGGCCTAATTGGTTTCCAGACCATAAAAACACATGTAAAGATCTTTCTAAATGTACAGTCACAGGTGATGACAAAAGTACTGGTACTTTGCAAAATTGCAAAATATAAAAATACCACTGATTCTAACTAACTATAGTACAGAGTACCCGAGTGTTGACTCATTGACAGAGTGTTGTCTGATTGACATTACCTGAGGGTTGTCTGATGGCTGCATTCAAATGCTCATATGCATATTTGCAGGCTCTCTGAGGAGCACTCGCACCTGTGAATGGACAATCGCACTTGGTCAAAATGTCAAACTTAAGAATAAAATACAACACAAGTATTTCTCATCTGCCAGCTAGTGCAGAATTATTCTATCGTTCCCAGTTATGCAGAGTTGTCCACAGAAGCTGGCTGGGGATCCTCAGCCTGATACAGTCTTAAACACTACCTCAAAGCCACATCCACACGACGCCTATTACTGAATCTCAGACATCCATTAGCAGATGTTCCAGCAATGCTACGGCTATGTTGCAGAAATGTCAACAGTTGCTGGGCAGAAGCAAGGCTGTGTTGAGAGTGAGAGTGTGTGTGCAAACCATCTCAAAATTTAGATTCTGAAATGTAAATCACTGCACAGTGGAAAAAAGTAAAAGTTAACCATATAAAAACAATCAGAAAGAAATTTGCTTAGGTTACTCTTGAACTGAAGGGTTCACGTCTGTGTTTGTTATGCAAACACACTTTAAAGCATGACATTACTTCCTTAAGCTTTTAATGGAATGACAAGGGCAAACACTCACTATAAGACACACTATCATATATAATACAGTCATTAACGACACACATATTTTCCATGTTATTCATATTAATGTGGGAAGGAGAGCTCACCCTTTTCAATTGCAGGTAGCAGATCTGTGAGGCTTTAAATAGACCCCCTGCTCACGGAAGTGGATCGGACCATCTATTTGGTAATGATTATTATCCTGCTGCCTTTATGACACCCTCAATGATTTTTTAATGTCAATGTTCGGGGAAGCTACCAATACCTGTATTAATATCAGGAGTAATCCAGATTTGCTGGTCCTGTGCATTTTGATTATATGCTAGGGGCCTCTTATTGGAAAATAGCTAATACACTCAAGTACTATATTCTCTCAGTTATATGAGCTGCATTAACTTCCACACACACTGGGTCTAACCTGTCTGCACATTAAGAAATGTCACATCACTTACAAAAAAAGTACTATGGTGTCAATTTTGTATCAATTTAGCATATTTAGGATAGTTTATTTATTTCTTTATTCATATTTAAAACATTTATAGAATGTTATGGAATTATATGTTGGCATGTACATTCAAATCAATATTAAATATAAATATATTCATACAAATACATTCAAATCAATAGTAAATCCTTGTAGTGGTGCCCACTGCTCTGGGTGTGTAGTCGCGGTTTGTATGTGTATAATACATATAATGTATGTGCAACTAGATGGGTCAAATGCAGAATACAAATTCCAGTCCTAAATTTCTAACAGTGTCCCTGCACAATTGGTTGATGTGCGCCAATTTAAACGATACGAAACAAGATTTTGTATGTAAAATATTATGTGTAGAATTAAAATCTTTTCCGAAACCAAACAGCAAAGCAGGAAAGTCAGGAGAAGTACAAGAAGTGTAGAATAAACAGTGTATTGGACAGTCAAATCATGATGTGGCCCTATTTTCCCAGTTTGCTGTTTTAAAACAAGAGGAAATTTTTCCATTGCAGGTGCACTCAGGAGCTCAGGTCATGCTAATAAATCAGGCCCAGAGCCGCTGGTGGCATCTGATCACATGGGAATACTGAAGAGGGAAAGAGAGAGATCATGGACAAGAAACCTAAAAGAGGAATGATACTTTCTTAATAGCCACTGGACACATAGAAACACACAATCCTAACACACAACCACAGGAAAGCAAATATGTGTAGCATATCACTGATATCTCCACCTCTACGGCCTCACATTTTCCCAGACAAATTAGAAAAGCCCTGGACAGTTACTGCTGGAAAAACAATGTCTGACTTGCCAAATGTGCAAACTATCCATTATTGAGCACAAAGAAAGCCTATTTGTGAAAGGGCCCTAGGACACCTTTGAAATGAGCTTGAGTTGGAGGGAGAAAAACCTAAAAAATGGTCTCTGGGCTCAGTCAATGTTGTGACTGTCTACCATGGGGAAAATATACTATTAAAACCCCAAATATAAAAAGATGCAAATTAAATATCCAAGAATAAATGGTCAATAATTCATTGGTCAGCTTTCCTTAGCTGTAAACCTATTTTCCTGAAGTCACATAGATATAATTTAGTATCATATTTAATGTGATCACAGCATACATTTACACACTTTAGACTATAGAACAGTGAATAGTAGTTTCTACAGTCATTAATGATTTAATATAAGTGACTGTATTTTATAACAGTAAACAATAATTTAATATTTAATTTAAATGAAATGAAAATATGGAGCACTGCACATACTGCTGTTTTTCAAGGGGCCAAGATGTTTGTGCTGGCTTTAATCAACAAAGTTTATTTGGCACTCTGTAATTTGAATGGTTTTAAACATGCATTCATTAATTTGTATACTTATTTAATTAATGACATGCATCTGTGAATAGATCCAATGAAGACACTGCTTCTGACTATAAAAATCTATTAAAGTCAAAAAAGCTACAGAGTCCTACAAAGCTTCAGCCCAGAACCTGTTTGGGTCAAGTCACAAAAATAACCAGATTATGTTCGCTAAAAAAATGCCACCAGTTGTAAGACCATGTGCTAAGCTTCCAATGGCTGATGCTGAATGTGCTTTATTCTGAATACATACAGTATAGCTAAAAATTGACTGTTGTTTATCATTGGCTAGTTACTTACTCAAACCTGCTCTTATTGCATCCGTTTGTATTGTGTTTTATATGCCTGTATATGCACTGTAAAGTCAGATGCTGTCTATCAGCTTTATTCAATCAAGTCCAATCATTGTGTACTTATCTATTTCTCAAAGTCTCACTCTCTCGTGCAGGAGGTCTATTTTTATTTATTTTTTCTTTTCTTCCTGCATGCCATTGCTGTGTTTCATCTTAAGTGAGTTTACTCAAGTCTTGTCAATGTTTTCCCCCCTGAAAGAGTAGTACAGGAAAAGAGGAGGGAACAGAAACAGCAGTTACTATGGCCACACAACCAGCCTGGCACCAGCAGCCCAAAGGACACGTTCAGTAATCCCACCAATGATGTCTGCTGCCCCACTGAAGGTGAACAGCCCGCAAATACCCACATACCCTCACCGTCCATTTTTATTGTATTCAGGCTTTAGTGTTGTATTTCCTGACTCCTCTTAGCACCACACACAGGGCACTCCAAAACAAAAATCCATACTATTGATCGGACAGTGTCACCACAATTATTCTTTTGAAACGGCCATTGAGAACAAATTACATCTGCACTGCGTTTTCATCCAATTGCTCTGAGTGAGCAATGCTCACTCCCCTTACCTTGCTGCCCTCACCCTGACACCTGCCCCTCCTATAGCGCTAGGTGGCTAACGATGGTGCCAGAGTGTGTCTGAAGGGGAAGTTAAGGATAAAGCTACTTAGGAAAACGAAAGCCTAAATTACACCAGAGAGAGGACCTACGAAACACAACAACAGTGTAAACTTAATATTTGTTCCCTTTGAGGGGGGCAGTGATTAAGAAAGGGTCTATTGTGTGTATTTCTGCATATGTTTGTGTTACAGGGTACAATGGCAGTAATTACCTGGCTGGTTTCCTTTTTCTCCTATTAGAAAATATATCAGTGTTGTATCAAACAACCAGAGAGGTCTAATGAAATTTATCCTCTGCACCAATTCCTTTTATGTTTCTTTGTTACCTTTGTATAATGAAAAATCTCTATAATAAGTAGATAGAGTATATGGGTGATTGTGTGCATACAAGTACATTTAATCAGGTCTGTTTGTTATACCTAACTCTTATAGAAGATTGCATGTGCTTTTATAACTTGATTAAATTTCTTTTTGTTTAAATATAATGACAATTAAATGTCCCAGTTGACATTCAGCCCCAACAGAAGGTGTAATTGTAACCTGTACAGATCTGGTTGCAATATACAAAGATGAGTATATTGCAGTGTTGATGCGTGTTTTTAAGATTTATCAAATCACTTCTCTTTCTTATCAATTTCTTTGAATTATTCTAATGGAAATAACACAAACATGCAACCTTTAACAAAATGTTTTTCTGATTCATTTACACTGTGTGCTTACACTAGTGTGTACAAGTATGTACAGTAAACAAATAAACAGACTGGGGGAACCCAGTGGAAAAGACTGAAAATTAAAGAATTAAACAAATGTTCTACACTCACAACATAAGTATTAGAACAAAGTAAAACTACAGCCAGAAAAAAACAGGCATATTGTGGTTTGTGAGTGCTTCCTCTCACACTTGTCACAGAAACTGAAACCATTGGTGAGCGCTTAAAAATATCAGCATGTGGTACAGTTAAAGAAAAAGCACTTCAGGGCCTGAGGCTCTTACTGTCCTGTAACCGCTCATCCTCAGTAACTGTTTGAATAGAGCTGCAGTATAGCTCAGTCTTGGAAACACAGACATACAGGACTAAAAGTAATGGCTATGTGCCATGTTTAGTATAGAATTAATTCTGACCTGCCCTGGTCGGCCTTAGCATTTGAGTATTTGAGGTTGGAGGCAGAATCCTTTTAAGCTTTGACCACACTAGTCACTGCATCTGCCCTCCCGCAAAAGGGAAACGCCAACTTTGGAGTATTAAGAAAACCAATAGCCTTGTCGACATGAACATGGGAGTCTAACCCCCACAGTATTCTTATATGAGGCATTGATTTTTCTGTCTGGGCGCAGTGCTAAAGCTATTCATTCACTATGGGCAGCAAGACTTGCCAGGCCTGGATGAATTTTCAACCTCTCGCCCTTTTTAACTAGGGGTTGAAAAGGGCTAGGGCTTGAAATTTAAGCTCATATACACACATTCACGCACACACGCCTCTCAGACATGATTGGTGTTAGGCTTGTTTCACAGGGACGCAAGGTGAAGGATGGGGTAACATCTCAGACTCTTTGAAATAGCTTGACCTCCCTGACCACAGGGTCAAGGGTTCCTCATCCTTACCACAGGCTCTGTGGCTTGCACTTTACCTAGAATTGGTTGTGCTTACAAAATGAATTCAATAATTGCCTTAAATTATTTTTCATCCATTTAGAAGATCTTCCTGTCTCTCTCCAGCTGCGTTTTGATTTGTAGGACATGGTCGTTCATTTCACTTGACAAAATGTATCCAGCCTAGCAAAATCACTTGACAAAGATTAATGTAGTTTTGATGATTAAAATAACATAAAATTAGTTCAAAATAAATGACGAATAGTCACTATCAGTCACTTTTTCACATTTTAAAATAACACAACAGTAAACTTATCAAAACTATAAAATAACACAGATGGAACTATGGGATTATGTGACAAAATTATTGTGAAAAAAATATCCAAAATAAGTCTGATCTCTTTAATTTATAAACCATCTTCAAAACAACCATCTTTATAATAAGCATTATACAAGTAAAATAAAGAAACTGTAATTAATTCAAATCTGTTTTTGCCTACAAAACTAATTTTAAACATTTAAGTATATGCCTTTTTAAGAACATTTCAGTGATGTGACTCTAACCTATTGACTGGTAGTGTATAAATGCGTATCAGTTTGGGAATCAATGACTGTAGCTGTGTTTAACATGAAAATTAATGTAATTTGGTTCATTTGTATGCACAACTGTACTCATTACTGCTATGTGAAATGTACTCTCTCTCTCTCTCTCCATCAATTATTCCCCATAAAATTAAAATCTGGTAATTCTGCTAAACGTGTGCTTACTGTAAGATGGACATTAAGTGTGCAAAAGCACCATGAGAATGAATGACTGATTTTAGCTGACTAATGAAACATATTCCACTTAAAACACATCAACAAGATCAGAGTGTGGTGGTAAAACATGCACAGTGCTTGCAGCTTTTTAAAGCACTGAGCAGGGAAGGCTGTTGAATTTAATTGCGTGAATTGTTAACATTCGTCTTCGCTATTCAAGGCCAAACCCTCTTGTTTTAATAACAGAGCTGAAGTAGTTAATATCTCTTGATAAATAATGCATGGACCGGCTGTAACAGCCTTCCTTAGTCTCTCTCACCAGCCTAAACAACATGGATCGGCATAATGCAGAGTCGGGTTTGCTGGCATTAAAAAGATTTGGAGTGAAAGGCGCGCACCAAGGCCTTAGGCCACCTATTTGAATACTAAGCTCCTTTCAATCACATCAAATGCTTCTAATTCATTTATTCAGATAAAAGGCCCGTAAACTCATACTTATAAGGACTGAAAATATTTCTTGTCTCATCCATACTCATGCACTCGTTTCAATTTATATGGGGTACTGCAAACAGACACACAGTTCTGTTCATAGAAAATGAGAAAGACGGGTGACATTATCAACACAAGTGTGAGGCTTGTGTTCTAGAATTTTTCGTGAATACATTTAGTTAAACTGCATCAGGAGCATCTGACTAGAGCTTAATGTATTTATTTCTCTTATTAGGTTTGAAAATGAGAGGTGAAAACAGGCATGAGGGACTTGAGAGCAAACAGACATGATTTATATAAACGGAGCAATAACTTATTCAAAGCTTGATTAGCCAAGCTCACAAAGAGAATTTAAGAAAATGTGTATAATTATTTGACTGTCATCCACAAGCCTTTGTAATTGACAAGATTTGTATAAGATATGATGCAATAAGAGAATATATTAAATATAATAAATAAAATAACAACCCAGGTTGATTACCAAAAGAACATTAGAGGGAGGCATGATATTAGAACAACACAATTATAGTGCTTTCCTAAGGACATGCTGCTAGCGTTTCTGATGCATTAGCGAGTCTTGGCTAATGAAGAATAAAAAAATTTGGGTGCAGCAGATTTTCAAAGTGGCAGTTGTATCCAGCATCATTAAAAATGTATTTAAGTTCTCTCTCCACATGCAAGTGTTTGGTCACACAGATGTATTGTTGAACTGAGAAGAAAAATGTTAGTGTTCAGTTTCCCTGTTTTATTTCTTGCTTTATTCACTCTGCCTTTACACTGTAATGCTCATACACATTTCTGCATCTCTCTGGCTCTATTTCTCCAAGCTCTCTCCATCTTCACCTCTTCCTCCCTGTTTCTCTTGTACTGTTCTCTTGCCATGAGCTCTGCAGCTGAAAGATGTTCCCATTACAGAGTGACAGCTTGACACACAATGACCTGTCAGCACATTCATCGCTCAGTGTTTTATTTTAGCTGAAAGCCAAAAGTGAGACAAAAATAAGCAAGTTGTTTCAAGGGCCTGGAATTAGATTTTTTAAGCAGTAAGCCCAAACTTGCACATGCCTGAAAACCTATAGATAGTGTGTTAGCACCATTACATCAACGTAATATGCCAGAGTAACATTTCTGCTGTCATAGGGTAGATTTGTGTGTGTGCAGGTGCTTTTAAAAAAAATCCTAAAACTTCTCCTGCGCCTTCCTGTTTGTTTGTATTTATCCAAGACAGTTTATTAGACCAAGCAAGACCTTTGATCAACCCAAACATAAATTTTAGCACAATCTAGATCTAGACTAGAAACAACACTTAACAACCTTATTATGATTAATATTAATAATCCTATAGATAAGACTGATCACAGTGTTGAGCCCCTATGTTTCCCCTTAACTGGCCTTTGTATAAATTCAGTGTCAAAACATTGCATGTTAATATACTGTACACATGTTGCAGTACAAACATGTACAAACAAGTATCTTTGGAATTTGTATATGTTGAATCTAAATTTAGAATCTTCAAACTTTTGCCATCTGTCTAACAGTGTCTCAGGTTGGTTGTACTATCGATAACATGATCAAAATTGAGCACTAAATCCAGTATTCTGCTGGTCAAAAGGATACCACTACCTAAAGCCTAACTTTACAGAAATGTATGTGAAAATCTGAATATTTACATTTAAATGTAAACCGAATAATAAATGAATTTAATTTGCTAAGTGCAGATAAATTCTAACCAAATTGCCACATCAAAGCATAGTTTAAGAATGGTCAAACTTTACATCCTGCATAAAATAGGAATGTGGGCATCTGCATTATAGGTTTTGCACAAAGTTTAACTAAAATTATTAACAGATCAAAAATTAGAAGTAAAACATGGAAAAATATTAAAAAAAACTATTAAATTCTTGTTTTTATATTTTAAGTAATTTTCTAGAGTCATTTCGCATACCACCTGGGGACAGTTCATGTACCATAGTATAAAACCATTATTAGATTAAAGAGAAACATTTTTGTCATATCACAGATGTGATTTTAATCTACCACCTGCTAAAACAGGCTTCACTTCATAAGTATTTTGAATTTAATATTAACCTAAATGCTTTTTCATCCATCTAGAGGTTTTTCTTTAATTGTTCCATTTACTTCAGGTGCTTATTTACATATAGGTTATAGGTCATTTTGACCTGGTAGTGTACTCTCTATAGCACCCACAAATTAAGGGGCGTCCTTAACAGCTTAAAATGTGTGATTTCTATGCCACTATTGGCAAACAGAATTACAAAAATAATAATTGTTGTAAACAGTAAAAAGTTTTGCCCCCACCTCACATGATTGGCTACAACAATGTTGTTTTCACTTCATTGTTTTCCTCACCTTGTAAGTCGCATTGGATAAAAGTGTCTGCTAAATGCCTAATTGTAAATGTAAATCTCCATCCCAGCCTGGGCCCTAAAGCAACCAGACTGCAATTCCATTTGGTGCTACTAGTGGTGCAGAATTTATACATTTTACCTTAACCTTGCATGTTCCAGTACCTTAGTTGTTCTAAGAGCAAGGGTCATCACCCTCAAACTGATGAACACATGTAGACAGTGTATTATTTGTGACAAGGGCCCTTTCTCTCACATGGGTTCAGGTGGCCTATGCTCCCAAGTCCTCATGCAGTTTATTGAGTCCCATGGTGTGTTGATACACTGCTGGTGTTTGGTCATCAGTCAACACCCACACTGTGTCCA
>JAZGTI010018408.1:0-11661 GCA_036877585.1 Botia kubotai
CCACAAATCCTCGTTCACATGAATTTATGAGGCAAAATCACAGCAGTTGGTTTTTTGATGATGGCTGTTTGGGAATTAATAAACTATTTACCAAGGAAAATTACAATGATGTCCCACAGGAATCTAAAATGGGCTCTATACAAATCAGTTTCAGCTGTTTAAATTCAGATTAGAGGAGAGATGATTCAAGAGTGACAGTGAAAAAGACGCATGAACATTGACAAGTTATGCATAATAGACGTTTGGTGTATTGTTTGGCAGCTCCAAAATAGCTACTGCTCACAATGGAATATATTTTATTCATTGTACAAAGGGAAAATGCTAACAGCTAAATGCCTATTTTTCTGTACTTCGACATGAATGTTTCTCAAAAGTGTATTAAGTGAATAGAAAATCATGCAAAATTATGGACTAAAACTAGGCATGGAACAGAAAAATATCATTGGGGTGATGTTAGGCGCAGGGTGGTTGCAACAGTTTGATTAAAAGCAGAAATGTCCAGTAAGTAATTACATGATTTACCTTTCAGGGATGCAAAATACTCCTCTTCCATCAGAATTCATCTCTGCAAAGCTGATTCACCCAAATTTTGTTAAACTTTCTACATTTTAGGAATTAAAATCGCCTGAAAGGGGTACCTTGAGGGTAAATACAGAATACATAATACATAAAATTACAGACTTAATAGTAAGTATTAATAGTATTTAGTACTATTTAAAACAGCCTACATTTTCCATTAGCGAAGTTTGACAAGATGTGCATTTCCTTTTGAAAATACCAGTACCTGCAAAGCAGCAAAAGAATACTGCTAGTTAAAGCCAGATCAGGTTTTATGTTTTGATTCTGTGTAAATTAAATGGTTGCATCAGCGCCCTGACAATCACAAGTATGAAGTATTATGACATGAAGGCAGCTATAAATAGTTAAATTTAGTATGTAGATCATGATGACACTTTGTGGGTACATGAACCCTTAACATTGTGATAATGTAAGTTTTACCTAACTTTTCTTGTACATGTCTTAAATAAGAAGTTAACTACAACCAAAAATAAATAACACACATATGACCGCAATAGCCTGCAAACAGTTTAAATGGGATATGTAATTTAAGTGGTTTGGATCGAATATTGATTACGTTGAATATTTAGGGTTAAGGGTTCAGAACAAATGCATAGAACGCTTGTGGACTATCAGTACGATGCTGCCCGGCAAGAATTGGCATTTGAGACCGGTTCTGAACTTTAATCAAAAGGTTTCTCAAATAGCATCTCAAAGCACGAGTTACACCATCAGTTAATCAAGATGGGTTGTTTACTCGGCGTAAAGGGATGTAAATTTCTGCGGTGCCTGATTAATGTCAAGCAGAAGCCAAAACATGAGGGAAATGCCCTTTCATACCGCTTTTACATTAACAGCTGACTCACCGGAGGACCGCTCCAGGGCTTTAATGTTGGCATTCATCTTGCTGAGGGAGCAGGCAAACAGTGTCGTGTAGCATTTTGTTCTTTAGCCCTGAAGAAATGAAGACAAGCAACTTTCCTGTGCCCACTTGAGCATGAGTTGAGACAGATGGGTAGATGAGAACAAACAGGAAAGGTTGGGTACCAGATGTTTCTGTGTTCGTTTTGTAGAGCGCATCGTTGAAGGTGCGCAGGGATGCAGATGGACTATCTGCCCACATAAATGCAGGCACGTGCATAAACACACTTTTGCTCGAAACTAAAATCCAGAAATGTTTCCAGATGGCCGTGTTTACATGAAGACGTGTAAACAGGAGGTTTGGACGGGCTCGTTTATTTGTGTTTTAGAGACCTCTGAAGTTGTCCCCATTCCAACGTGGCCTTGTCTGAACTTTCTCCATTTAGTTTAATGGGTTCATTATTCTGATTGGGTTAATGAAGAAATAGGCGAGGCATCAATGGTGTTTTGAAGTAATAGACTGACAAAAAAGTTCTTTTATCATTTTAATTACGATTCTCATGACTCCACATTCCACAGTCAGAATCAAACATAAGAGCAATTTTTACGGTTTGCAGAATGTGACAACTTCAGCTTGCGATATTGTCGCATTTGGTGTGTGTGTAGACGCTGTAGAACTGGCGATGATGTCCCCTGCTGCTTCAGCAAGAGGGATGGTAACGAGCAGCAACATGAGCCGGTTACCCTCAAAAATTGTGTTCCATGTTGCATGTAAGTATTAGCAAATTAAAGTAATGAAATTAGTTAAATAAAATGGCATTTGTTTCACCGTGAAATTTTTCCAATAGGTTGACGGGGAACATAATGCAGCCTAAGTGTGATTGATGGGCAGACTTTTTGATGAGCATGTAAAATTCCCTGCATGTTTACTGTGGTCTCGGCTAAGTGTGCAGTTATTATTATAGCTATGAAATTTTCGGATACGCAGAAACTTCAGCTTTGGTTTAGTGATTCGCAGACAGCGCAAAAAATGTGCTGGTTTTGACGACACTTGGCATATATTAATTAGCATTGCGCACAAATAATTGAGATCTTATATATGAAGTTTTCGTATATATCATATTTGATATATGCGGAAAAGTGATTCATTTCATAATGCGGTGTTAAAAAAAGTCGTTCTTGGCCAAAAGCGGTGGAGACATACAATGAATGACCCTAAATGGTCAAAATTATATGCATTTTCCCACATAAATTCATCACCAGTATTTGAAATGATGTCATTTATTGGGAGCCATAATGTGTTTGGAGAGCTGCTTCAAAAGATCACCAGACAATTGCACCAGGTGATTAATGAATCGTTTTGGCACTGGCCTGCATCGCAGTGATGCAAATTTCTGCTCTTTACAAACTTCAGCGGAGTGCCTCATTTGCATTCCTATCCTTACATAATGAATATGCAAAAAAGGCTGATTCAGACCAAATACATGGACACATTACATAACTCAGTTTAGATGCAACTCGGTTAGTTTGCATCTCATTTAACATCTGCCTAAAATTACTGGAAAGGAGGTTTGGGCACCAAGATAATACCCAATAGAGAGGCTGTCCATTGGACCATAGCAACAAACCTTCTCAATTTAATTAACAGGATTGCAAAGCATAACTAAAGCTCCATTGTACACTATCAGCCAAATCAGATACATTTTCTCTGATATCTAGTACAGATCCGATTTCGCTGCATGTGTTGTTACGTGGCAAATTAGCTAGGTCTGGAACCTTTGCTCATGCCAAATGTTTAATGAGTTGCAAGAGGGATGCATTTTGTTATTTATTCTGTTGTTTATTATAGAAATGTCGATTTTTAAACTCATGTGCATCCTGTTTATTTTAGTCTGATACAGGAAGCAAAACCCCAAAAGAGGGCTAAAGCTGTGCCACTCAAAAATCCTAAACAGCACTGAGCGGATGTTTATTTTGACAGTCTAGCTGATTTCATGGATTTCTGCACCGCCTAGCGAGTTATTAATGTAAACACAATAGATTACGTCTTAAGTGGATGTAAACAGACAGTACAAAAATCAAATATGCGCTAACATATCTAATCTGTGCATTAGGCCTCAGTGTCTAAATGCAGCTTAGGAAGAAACGAGGGCCAATGCTTTAAGTAAAATATTTTATTTAATGATATTTTATAATGATAAGTAAATATTCTTATGTAACAAACGCTTCTCAGACACGTCATAACAGAACTGTTGTACATAGAACAAACAGTGCGAGGACGGTCTGTTGAAGAGTAATTGATATAACCCTCTGCCGCTTCTTTGTATTTGCTGTGTATATGTGTTTAGCAGCGGGTTGTGTATGGCTCTTGGCACTGGCTCCAGCTTTTAGCTGAAGACTGTTCATTGCTATCAGACCAACTCGTTCTTTACACAGAGCGCTCTGCAGACCTTGTGTTCGGCCGTAAATCACACATCTATGAGATCGACCCCTTTCTTCCTTTTGCTGCCTAAACCCTTGTGTGCATTACTCTGTATTGGACAGGCCAAGGATTATTAAGGAGAAGAGGACCAGATTTGATTAGCTCGGTGTAGAAAAAGTGTGCTAAAATTGGTTCCTTGCAACAATGCTATAAAAAAACCATTTTTGGGGCCCAAGAACTTTGTTAAAGATTCTTAAAAAAAGGATTTTTCTTCCGTTTTTAATAGTCTAGAGAAGCATTTTTTCAGCATACACAGAACCTTGTGCAACATAAAGGTTCTGTGGATTTTAAAGGTTCTTCATGGAACCATAAAGCTCGTCAAGGAACCTTTGATTTTTGGAGTGTAGCAAAACAGTTAAAAAAAAGTGTACAGTAACATGATTGATTTCCACATTGAGCCCATTGTGTACAGCTGTGTAGAGAGGAGATGTGAGGAAATGGCCTAAGACAAACAAAGCGCTGCAAAGGTGCCAGAAATAAAGTCGGTTTGCTGACAATCGGAGGTTCTGTGCTCAATATAAAACCGTGTTGCAGTCAGCACTGTGAGCAGCATTTCTCATCTCTCAGCTCCAGTCACAAAGGGAACGAAGCAATAATGCTTGTGTGCGATTTTCCTCCGTCAGTTCCAATGAAGGAGTCTAATGAGCTTGGGTGAAAAACGTTTCTCCTCATTTCTCAGTGAAATAGATGCTTGTGTTGCACCAGAGGCCCTCGTTAATTGTCACCAATGTTCCCGGTTCTGTGAAGGAATTAAATAAGATAAAACAGCATTTAACTCTACTGTATATCGAAGGAAAGCCTGTATGCTTATTATAAATTTGCTCCTTTGTTTATAATTGGTCTCGTGTATGTTAACAGAATGGACGCCATATGTAACATAGTGTAACAGTTTTTTATGTTGTGAATCATATGCGTTAAATCTTCATTTTAACCAGATTTCTTCTCTCCTCATTATTTAAAGTCACACAGTTAATTAATTCCCTCGCACCATTTTTTCATATGCAAATGATGTACCACACAGAGCGCTTAAATAATGCATTCACTCAGATCGAAAATCTGGTGTCCCATTTTCTGCTCCCAGAACAGAATGTGCCACCAACGACAGCTTGCTGCACAAAACACTCATTCTATCGGTCTGATCAAATGCACTTCTATGGAAACTGGTGTAAAAAAGGGGAAAATTATGACTGATATGGAATTTCATTAATGTATGACCTGAGGTCAGTTGTCCTGCAAACATTTCCCAGTCCTGTCCACCAGTTTGATGTATATGCGATGCTGACAGTGATGGCCGATGAGTTTTTGTGACCCTTGTGAGTCAGTCTTTTTAAGGCCAGGGTATGGCGACAGGCTCCGGTCCTGCCTGCTCAGAGTGGATTTTGCTCTGATCCTGCTCTGCTGGATTTGTTCCACCTTCAGTCAAAAATCATAAACGTAGCTCACTTACAGAAATCTGCCCGGCTACATCATCGTCCACTCCAGAAAACAAATAACTTTTTATAGGCTACTTCTCCCCAATAGAGCTGTTTCACTGAATGCACTACAGCAGCTGGCTTACCCCCGAGCCATTTCTGGAGATATGGGTGACAGCGTTTTTCACATCCCTCAAATGGTAAAAATAGACTTAAGATGTTTTTTTGCTTGTAGGTCTGAGTTTAAATGTTGTCGATGGAAGCCGTCTGCTTTAAGGGCTCTCAGGGAACTGACAATAGGAAATTTCCTTTTGTAGCGAGGGCATATAAGGACAGAATATAGAAATGCCAAGAAAAGCAACATTGTTATTTAAACCTTGTTTAAATAAGAATGGAGGAACAAGGGGTTACAGTAATAGGCTTTGCACACTACAAACAGTTTACTAAGGTTTTTTTTTAACCTTGAGGTAATGTAGAGTGTTGGTTGGTAATTAATCCTGGTAATCAGGTTTTGGGAAAACTATATTTGTAAATGTTAAGTACATGTTATTTTCATATTAATGAGTTAAAACAAAGGGTTAAAACAACATAATAGCAGCAACTAGTTTAGAAGGTCGTGATTTAATTACAGATTTAACATTTTCAGTGTGAACCATTATTTCAATATTTAGTATTTAGTGTCAGCAACAAAATGATGTCAGCAACAGAACTGTTAATCTTGAATTATTTTTATAAAATTATTTGTATAAAATTACGTTCCTGATCTGTTCTATCCTCTGTTCTATGACGGACTAAGATCAAAATCAACAGCGAAATCCCTCGTGTGCTGTAGCTGTTCTGTAATGACTGATTGGAATAGGAACCGATCCATCAAGCTGAGAAGTAATCTCAGAATGACAGGAGCAGTTCCACTCCTCTGCGCAGTCTATTGGCTTGATGGAAATGCTTTTCAATGTACTGCATAAACTGCTGACCCTCCCTGCTCGTCCAGTACACTTTAGCCCAGTGTGTTCCTCACAGTCAGAGATTATTTAAAGAAGTGAAAGGTCTCATCAGCTACAAGCTGTCTTAATGTGTAATTGCACAATAGCAGTACAAATTGCACAAACTCCAGTTTGAGATTTCCTTCATTGGTCAAGCTGATTAGTTATTAACCACTTGAAATAAGTTATTTCTGAGCTTCTTTTTAATATCTCAGTTGTTTCTCATAGACCGCAGTGAAGTTCAATGGAGACTTCTAGAAGTAACATCTCTTTCTGTTATATTTCCTTATATTTCAGGCATGAATGAAATATAATGGAGACATCTGTAAAATCTCGAAAGCTTCTAGATGGTTTTCTGCAATTTGAGTACATTATTTGTAATGTATGTCCTCAGTTTTGTGTCTGTTCATCTCATTTATTAACGTAACGTTACGCATTTATTTCAGCCTCTCGGCTCTATAGATATCAGTATTGGAACAGGAAACATACGAACTCTGAAAAGGAACCGTGGGACGCAGACCTTATTCTTTGACGTGGATTGTTGTTAAATTACAGCTGATAAGCGAGGACTCTGAGTCATCCTTTCAGAAATTGTGTGCGCATGTACAAATGTCAAGCAGCAAATCATGAGTTTCCTGTCATCATTGCAGGTTCTGCAGCCTACGCGCTCACGGCGGGACGTTTAATAATCTCTGAAGTAACCACATTAGCATGTTTGTTCCAGCACCTTCTTTCTCCTGTGGCGGTGGTTACATAAAATCGTTTTCTGGAGGTTTTCCAGCAGGTGATTTAATTAAATATATTGAGCACGGCCCCCTGATGTCTTTATCCAGACACCGTACAGGTCAAAGGTCTCCTGTGGGATATTGTGACACATACGTGAACGCTTTTCTTTGACGCAGGGAGGAATATTCTAGAAGGATAGGTCAGTGGTCAGGTGTACAGCACTGAGGGTTGCTGTTTAAAAGAGGTTTGTGAGGAACCTCTCACAAACCTGTTTTTGAAAATATGTTTTCAAAAACAGGTAAAATGGGGTTGGTTCACAAATATTGCTAATATATAAACATTTTTGTGTGTTCAATTTTTTAATGTTCTGAGCCATTTTTGAATATATTTTTTGGTTTTCACAACAGAACATAAACAGAAAGTAACAATAAGAGTGTAGCTTAGTTAGTCAACATAACAGTGGAAATATGTTTTCATTGCAAGTTCTTTCAGACATTTATAACTGCAAATATTGTTGGCTACTGACTTTATTACTGTTCCTGTCAAAAATATCAGCTAAATCAAATTTGAATAAAAACATTTTTCACTATTGTTATTAACCCTTAATATGTAATCAGAATATAGCCTTTTTTAATTTCAAAAGAGACATAGCCAAAAAAATGAAGAGTCAATATTATACTCTCATCTAGTTTATATGCACATCAGTATTTAGAGTTTAATTTTTAATGACAGAATTGATTGTGGGACTACGTGGAATATTTGTGCTTGTAAATTAATTTGTCACGTTGTAAAAGACCTGGTGAGTGTTCATGTAGAAGGAGTTAAATGAGGAGCAGTGAAGCTCTCAGCCCAGCTCTGATCAGCACTCAGTGATGTGATGCAGGAGGAGGAGGAGGAGGAAGGAGGAGCGAACAGAAGAACAGACCAGCCGAGGCTTTCTGTTCTCAGTCACTCGCCAGCGTGTGCCAGAGCTGTTTCTATTGCTGCGCTTCTCTGAAGAACACACATACGCTCTTCTTTGCTGTTTGGGGGGAGCGCTCAATTCTATCCGCTCTGCCTGAGCCATGCTGCCCTGGAAAAGGAGTAAGTTTGTGCTTGTGGACAATGAGACTAAAAGCAAGCCTAAAAGTCTTGGAGTGGGGTTAACTTACCATTCTCTGCTGTCTACTTTACTCCACTCCTGTCCTGACCTTGTCCCTGACTGTCCGTTCCAATGGCTGGGAAGCGTCTTCCACAGCAAGCGTCAGAAAGTGGAGCTAAATAAAGAGGATCCCACCTACAACGTGCGTTACCTGGGCAGCGTGGTCACCATCATGGCTAAGGGGGAAGACTGCACGCAGGAGGCGGTTGCCAAGATATGGACTCGTAGCAACTACGGTGAGCAGAGTGCCAAGATGAAGCTCACCATTGGGCCTCATGGAATGCGCATGGGGGTGGACAAAGGTGGCAAAAAAAAGCCGATTCACCTCTATTCCCTCAACCGCATTACATACTGCACGGCGGACCCCTTCCGACCCAAGATCTTTGCGTGGATTTACAGGCATCAGGTAAAGAATAAAGCAGTGGTCCTACGCTGCCACGCTGTCCTGTTGGCGAAGGCTGAAAAGGCCAGGGCCTTGGCGCTCGGTCTGTACCAAACCTCGGTATCCGCGTTCGCAGAATTCAAAAGGCTAAAACGTCAGAGTGACTTTCGTCATTGCCAGCAGCAGTTATTGGGCGAGGATATCGTGCCTCTTATGCCTCTACGTAGACTCCTGAAAGGGCAGTGCCATTACCAGCCACCAGCGGAAAAGCCTGGAAGTGCCACGCGGCTTTCTTCCATCACTGAAGAAGAGGAGGAAGATGAGGAAGAACGGGGAAACGCACACGCGTTCCCCAACAGCAGTCCCAACACCCCTACGGAGAAAGATCTGGGAAAGATCGCAAGTAGACTGGACGAGGTTTCGATCACAAGCTGGGATGAAGCACACATGACTGTCAGCACTCTGGTGTGACATCACCAGGAAACCAATGGAAAGCCAATGTCCTGTCTCTTCTCTCCCGCCTGTCCACTCTGTCCGGAATGTTCAACGACGCACCATGAAACCTCCCCTGGAACTCTCCCTACCTCTGTATCGGGATAAGAACCAAGGGAAGTGTCCGTTGACCTGGCACCAGCGATGTTGCCTGAAGAGGAACCGTTCCAAGGACTGAGGAGAAGTATAGAGCGCATTGAACTGTTGAAGCCAGTATAAGCACAATAACGGGAGATCCCTGGTACACTAATTATCCAGCATTTGTTGAGAGCTTACACCGAAAAGCCTTTATCTACCCCAACATGGAGCAAAGGAGAGACTGCACACCCAAAGATGACAAAGCATGCGTCTTGTACTTTCGGTATTCTGTGTTTTTTGTGAATACATGCACTAACTACAAGTGCTTTTGACTGATGGAGTGAGACTGGCACCTTTGTATAAAGTGTGAATTTTTGTATGGCCTGTCAGACCCTATGTAAGTTTCCCTGGTGACCTCTCTCAGTGTACTCGTCGTCAAGGGGACGGTGGTGAGTTAAAGCCATTTTATTGGCTACAGGAGCAGCACTAATGAATTAAACCATAATTTAGGAATCGAGCCATTGACTTGACATGTTTTTTGCTCGTGTTCGTCATTAGCTTTGGTAATCAGTAATGCATAACAAGTGAAGGCATCACCTGCGATGTTTGAAATGGACCTTTTAAAATATTTTTAAACAGTATCTATTTTACACTGTGATTTGCTTGGGACCAATAACAGCAATGTATGCTTGTATTTATACAAATGAGCAACTGTAGTTTATGCTGCGTATGTGTTGGTGTAACGTGGTATTCTTGAAACTCATTTTAATGCTGTTCACGTGTAGGTCGTAGCTTCCATCTGTCAAGTCTGGCATGAGTTTGGTATTTTCAGCCCATCATATTCATCATATGATTATCTGGATAAACTGATTGAAATAACAGTGCAACGTTTTGTTTTGTACGATCATCCTTTACTGCACAATTGGACAAGAACATTGTCTATGTCGAGACGTGAAATCGCAAAATGTTGTAAAATAAAATATTAATTCTATTACATTTCAGAGTGAGGATCCTTTTCTTGTGTTGAATAAATGAGTCATCCCATTGTAGCCTGTATTTTACATATAATCAATTCAAGCCGTCAAATAAATATATAAATGAAAGAAAAGGAAAAAATATCCATTGACACAGCCTGCGAGTGGGCTGTGGAAGGAACGCAGATTTGGTCTGCAGCTTGAGGGCACTTACTGTAGCTTTTCGTCAAAGCGAGGCAATTAATCAGCTGATTGAATTGGACAGGAAGTGAGCATAAAACACCTGGGCAAGAGCTTTCAGCTTGACGTAAACTCAGCTCAAAGGACCTTCAATAGCCTCTCGGTGCATACTTGATTACATAGAAGAAAAGATGAACCCGATACACAATACACAAAATACCATAATATGAAGGCTTGAAAGTTCTCCACATCCATATAACAATATATATCTTTAAAACTATTATTTAAAAGATAACCGTTTTACTGTTTGATGGCTTTTAATTATTCTGTTGTTATTGCCACAGTTACTTGTGTGGTTTAGCGTATATATTTTGTAGTGATGAATTAATTTAATAAATATTGATTTTTTTTGTGATGAATTAATCATTTGTTTATGCAACAAAAATTGCCGCATAATTCGTGAACATTTTGATGTGATTTGTTGTAACCTTCTGAGTTCTGACTTTATGCCATAATAGTAAGGCCAACTCAAAAAATGGCTTGCGATAAATTGCCAGATGATTTTTAAGGTAGCGCAAATGTTTTTACGGGGTAAGATTGCAGCGTTTAATCTCTGCACCATTTGTGCTACCGATTTCATTTGAAACCCCAAAATGTGTTTTTTTGAGGAGCGATAAGCCATTACTTTCTGCTATATGTGATGTTATGTAAGATTTTGGCCTGGCGGATGATAAAAGGGGCAGAACATTTCCCATTGAATCTCAACCATATCTGGAAACTTTTCATCATAAAGGCTGTTATCTGTTATAGAGGGGAGGATCCTTTGACTTGGGCCAGTAAACAGCCATTCAGAACACCCTAGAAACTGCATAGAAACTGCAAAACATCCAGAATAGCTCCCATAATATCTTATGGTCATATCATGGTTGTAACTTTCGGCATGGGCGAGCACTATAACTCCAAAATATAGTTTCCAATGGCTTTGTTGTTGTTTATGTTGATTTAGTTTTAGGTCTTTTCAATTTCACAGAATGTTTTTTTGACTTTTAAGACGTGGATGAAGAAAACAGCTAAATCAAAAAGCATTGCATGAAAATATTTGATCTGTCAGTATTTTTGTACTTCTGCATGTTGCTCAGGGTTTATATTTTGCTCTGACTGAATTATGTGGTTTTATGAAAGAATAGGTATTGACTAGAAGGCAAAATGAAACATGAATCAAACAACAAATGCTGTCAGAAAGAAAAAATGATGTAGATGGCAGCATAAAGGTACAAACCAGTATATATTTACATACTTCATTTCACAAGCTTCGGTTTAAATGCACTTACCTAAAGGCAACTCAGAAATGACACCTAGGTTTCCACAGACCAATTTCAGACCATTAAATAA
>JAZGTI010018409.1:0-11661 GCA_036877585.1 Botia kubotai
GTAAGGATACTGTTTTGTACAATGATCTGTTATGTGTTTGCTCAATAACAGATTGTTGTTTATTTTGAATGCAATAAAGTTACGGAATGCAGCTTTAAAGACAACGATGTGTAACACTTACTGTCTATGTCATCGGTGTGAATGGCGATCAGCAGGGCCCACTCATAGTAGATCTTCCCACTCTCATGGCTTGCCTGGGAAATAAAGTGACTCCCCAACTCAAGAAGCACAGAAATAAAACTCAGTTCATGCGCTTCGTCCTCCAGCTCGGAGAACAGCTCCACTGACCGGGTGAGGTATTCTTCCGCCAGCCTCATTGCCTTGACTTCCAAACACATAAACCCGAAGTTGGCCAGCACTATGGCCCAGTTATGTTTATCCTCAAACTCCTCGCATACCTCGATCGCAGCCCGGTAACTCTCAGCGGCCTGCCGGATGTCTGACGAATGTCTGAATGCGATGGCCCGCATGTTGTACGTCACGCCTTCCAGCTGCGTGGTGCAGTGCTCGGGGAGCAATGATAAAACGCCGCCCAACACCTCCAGAGCTGTGCTGGGCTGCTGGTTGCAGATGTAGAGCCACGCCAACCACATGAGAGCATCAGTAGCATCTGATCGTTCAACACCGGACACGCCGCTGTGGTCGAGGAAGGTGCGCATGTAATGAACAGCTCTGTCAGGCATATTGTGTCTGTGGAAGAGCCAGGACAAACAAAGGGCATGAGCGTGTCTGAGTGCAGGCTCCTCGCTGGAGGACTCTAGAGCAGCAGCGCGGGTCAGATACAGAGCAACTTGAGTTGGAATGGTCTCTCCGGAAAGCTCTAATGCATTTTCTAATAATAGTGAGATGGCGCAAAGACAGTACGACACTGTGGCTCCCATCTGTGAATGAGAATAAATAAATGAGTAACTTTTTCACACACACACACAAACATGTTGGTTTTTCATGTTTGGTCTTTATACTGTAAAAACGGAACTTGTGGGGACATTTGGTGCCTAACATAGTGAATTCCAGGACCAGACACACACACATATAGCACAGTTTAAGGACCCCTCCAATATGTGAAGGCCCCCCACTCACAATTTCTACCCAATAAAATATTCTCGAGCTTCGCATAACTCAAATGATACATGCTGATTATAAAAATAACTAAACATGAATACTTATGTTCATTTTTAGTCGTTTAGCTTTTTTTAATACTTGTTTTGCCTTTTTGAAATCATTGTCAAGTCATCTTGAGGCCCTTGGAAGTTGTTGGGGCCTCTAGTGGGCCTCATTCCCCTGCTTGTGTAGCACCAACCTGAAGAGACGCTCGGCGTGCACAGCTTTCAGCTAAGTGTGGCAGTTGCCGGTCGCTGTACAGTCTTGCCAGCACCAGGGAAACGTGGCTCCATGTCACATCACAAGCAGCAGGAGCCTCCTCAGCAAGGATCTGAAGCCTTTCAATGAACGGGATAGCGCTGACGCCATCTTTAATCCTCAGGTGGAGTTTTGCCAGCAGAAAACAGACTCTGGCCTCCGCAGATCTGTTCTTGGCCAAGATGGTCTTTTTCAACACATACTTTAAAACCTCAGGATCCTCACAGCCAAACAGACAGTTAGGAACTGCCATTAACAAAGCAGAAAAGCGCTCTGACACAGTGGAAAATTTCCCGTGGTTTTTCTGCATCAGGTAGACCAGTGCCAGATTGGAGTAAATGGCAGAGAGCAGAAACATGTCTGTGAAATTGTTTCTAGGTACGCTCAAAGCTTCCTCGTAGTAAACTCTGGCCTGAGAGAACTTTGACCTTCCTGCACAAAGCTGCCCAAGGAGGAAACAGATTCGACTCTGTGCCCACGAGAGGCGCTTCTTACGCGCCAACTCTCGGGCTTCTCCTAAATATGCCACAATGTCCTCTTCATCGGAGTGATCCTGGAAATGTGAGATGAGGAATTCTGGGTAAGCGCTGTAAAGGAGCAGAAATTCAGGCTGGTGATCATGACTGTTCAGGAAGGTCAGCAGAGCATGATGTCCATCTGGACTTGTGTTGTCTGAGGAGACAGAAAAACGTGGGCTTCCTCCAGCTGTCTCTGTATCAATGGCTTCGTTTTGCATCTGATGCTTGTTGCTGTTTGATGGAGCTTCAGTACTTGGAGTGTCATTTAACTCACTCAGAATGCAGTTGATTTTTTGTTTCAGATTGTTTGTTTCTATCTGAGGAATCTTGTCTGGATGAAAATAATAAAAAATACATTCGTATTTTGGTTACCCACATTAACTACTAATTAGCTAGCAAGACAAAAAAAAAGTTTAATCATTTCTGACTAGGAATAAGTTAGTTGTTGTATTATACAGATTAATCATTTATATTTTTGCATTTGGCCAATGTATCTGAAGTTATTTACAGTGTAAAAGCAATACTTTAGTTAAGCGTATGTGTCCCTTTAATTGACATTATAGTGTCTCTTATTTGCTATAAGTAAAAAAGCATTTAACACTTTTGGATTGTTGCATCATTACAGAAAGTACTAAAGCAATAAATAAATAAATCACTTACTTTGAACTATTCCTGGGATTTTTTTGGTCAGATCTGTAGTAACAAGAAAAGCAGAGATTTGGTTGTGTTTCCTGTGTTGCGCTTTAGCGCCTCCAGCGGCTAAATAAATAAAGTCGTTGAGTTTAGGTGTCGCACTGTAGGCGGTTTACACGGCTGGATAAAACAACCAATTGTAGTATTGTAAGTTCACAGCCGTTCAGTCTGTCTGTTGTTTCATTTGCAATCGAGTATAAATGTAACCAGATAAGTGGAAAACAAAACAGTGGCGCAACTAACATTTGCGCCACGTGAGTGGATATGTATTTGTGACATGTATTCACGTATGAACATTTTTATTGTGCTTTGCGCATTTATACAGGCAAACAGTGTGTCTGAGAGCTCGTATGAATGGCATTTAAACGTCCAGGGAAAGAGAAAGATTCCGGGCTGAATATCACAGCTCCGCGATGGGAAGAAACTCAAGGTAAAGTGCGTCGAGACGCGCGGACGACGCGCAGCGCTCACGTCTGCTTTCATGATACGTTGATTTGCATTGGATTCAAAGTTTAACGGGTTTCACAGATTTCTGCAACCCCGACAAACTGCTGTTGTGTCCCTATGACCCACATCATCTGATTCGGGCCTGCAGATTCCCCTACCACCTCCTCAAGTGCCGGAAGGTTTGTGTACAGATTTAGTTACACACGTTAAATCAATAATTCAGCTTTAAACTGCCGAAGAGGATCTGGGAACAGGGAATTTGTGGTTTCCAGGAGCTCTGAGCACTAATATGTAAATACATAAACGTATTTATGCGTTAACAGATGCTTTGATGTAAATGTCATTTTTAGAATCACCCTGAATTGCTTGGTGAATTGTGGACCTGTCCGTTCAACGCAAGGCACTTGATGAAAAAACATGAGCTGTCTCATCACATCTCTACCTGTTTGGACCGATGCTCTGTTAATGAAGCCTATGGTAAGTTCTACCTAAGCACACATTCAGAACGTGGGACTACTGCACTTCACTGAGTAAATAGCAATAAACTGATCTTAATATCCTTTCTAAGTGGACAATGACAAAACCGAGAGGAAGTTTCAAATCCCGGTGAGCACCTGGACTGCCCCTGTGTGTGATGAAGACTGGGATGAAGGTAGGTGCCGAATGCGTTTTGTTTCTGTGCCATTTGAGGCACCAAAAAGATTCATCGGAATGCCCAAATTCTACGACTGTTCAGACAGACAGTTTGTCCCGCCCCAAACTTGTGCCATTGGTTGAGCCGTGTGGAATACTCAAATAGAGCAACGTTTTGTTAGCTACGGTTTCTTGCTTAAAGTTGTTTATCCACGTAAAACGGGGATAGGTAAAATTGATTAAACATCACATAACTACACATGTAGTTTGGCTGGCATGATTTAACATCAGATCCTGTCTGCATGTTACAGAGATGGACGAGCGTGCAGCAGTAGCATCATCCTTTGTTTGGGGTGTGGCCACATCTCGGTTCCTTCATGACAGGTCAGCTTTGAATCTCACATGTTAATATTTTGAACGACAGTTTCTAATTGGTAGTTGATCATCATGTAGATCAGATGGGTTATGTCCTATAATCATTCAGTAGAATCGAGATAACACTATATCTTTGCCTACTATGCATTAGGGAGAAGCTCAGCAATTTGACCCCTGGACTCAGGGCACCGAGAGTTCTTCCCTGGACAGTGGACGAGCAGCTGCCTTAATGTTTGAGCTTTTGATGTAGTCTTGACTATACTGAATGCTGATTGCTTGTTCTGTTATTATTTGTTAAGGTCACTAGTGTTACAGAGAAAGTTTGTTTTCTACCTCAGTTTTTCAAAGGTGGAGCTGTTAAGGTGGTTCTTGGCTTAGTCGTACTTAAACCAGACAAAAGAGAAGCTTACAAGCAGGATATTTAAAGGACTTTTGTGTGTTGTTATGTGCCTGTAATTCTACCTCTGTGGTGCGTTCATTTTATTTCTAAATAAACGTGTGAGCCTTACCAAGCTTGTAGTTTGTGCCGACATCACACTGGCATGCTTTCCTCAGTAACGTAATGGTCTCTGCTTTAATTTTCTCCTGATCCAAGGCAACAATTTGTCTGTCCTCGTCTTTCAGGAAAATTTCAGATGATCTGTGGCGTAACCATAGGATACAGTTACTATGAATAAAACTGTCAAAGTAACTGTTAAAAAA
The DNA here is from genome assembly GCA_036877585.1 of Botia kubotai. Classification (NCBI taxonomy): domain Eukaryota; kingdom Metazoa; phylum Chordata; class Actinopteri; order Cypriniformes; family Botiidae; genus Botia; species Botia kubotai. The sequence goes on from JAZGTI010018409.1 coordinate 4,728, forward strand.
CCCCCAATAGCCATTCAATTGATAGGGCTTTTGTAGCAATAAATTTTTCAGAGACTTCGTCTTAAGACAACTTTCACAGAAGCACTTACTCACAAACGGAATCGGTTGCTTTGACCATATTGGTCTTGACGAGTCCAATATCACCAGTTCTCTCCGATTTCCCCATAAACCACTCAAAACAGGCCACCAGGAGACCCAAGACGATGATGCGTTCACCAGACTGAAAACTCAGTTCATCAGGCCCATCAGCATCATACTCCTCTGTGGTCTCACAGATTCCTACTGCTGCAAGACATACAGTTAATATTATGGTATCATTTGACTGTGATAATGGCATATTGTTTAAGTCATAAGTCAAGATAAGTCATTTTCTAAACCTTATAGCTAGTAGTCTATAGATTAAAGCTGCAATTTAAAGCTGCAGCAACTGTTGTTTTTGTTATTTGTTACCAAAAAGTTATGGATTGCAGCTTTAAAGTATGTAACGGTAAACTTTTGTCTTTGGAAAGATTTTGGTTATTAGTTTTACCTTTGTTGAGTATGACAACAATTATTTTAAGAGTTTCTCACCTGTCTGGAATGGAAGGTTACTGGTGTCCTTTCCTCCACCCACTAATATACTCTCTGGACAAGACTTCAGAAACCATCTTAAGACAATAATCAGTATTGTTAGTTCTGGGTACCATGTTTTATTGGCTGTGAGGTCAAATGAAATTCAGAATGTTCTGCATACTCATGAAAGGGAATGACCGGCTCTAGGGCTGGTTTTGGTTTGGTTCCTCTAGAACCATCAGCCAGGGACAACACAGTCCACCCGGAACCTAGAAATGGAGGTTCAAATAGGGCAATATCCCCTTTCTCCAGGTAAAGGTCACTGCCTGATGTAGAGCTATCAAACATCTGATTTGCAGTGCAGCAGCCAAAGAAGGACCCTTAAAAGTAAGCAAAACTGTTTCATTACAAATAGTGCATTTTTACTTGTTTTTACTCATACTAATACTTTAAACTCTATTTGTGATTTGTGATTTACCATAGCGATATTAATAATATTTATGCGACGTGTTGCGTTCATCGGATGTGTGTATCTTGTCTATTACCTTCTTGCATTAGAAAGCCTTTGTACATCAGATTTAGTGCCTCTTCCTTAATTGAGATTTCAATTCCTGAGTCCTGATCGAGGGAGGTCAACCAGAACTCCTGGTCCATGAGAAGAGTTTCCATACACTGACCCAGGAAGCCTAGTGAAAATTCACAGAAAAAAAAGTGTTGGTAAGCTATACATTTATGTAAAAATACCTAAAGTACTTGTTAGTTAAAACTGTTTCATGCAAAAATCCAACAGACCCATTCTGTGGTATGTGCTGAACTTCCATATTTCCTCAAAGGTTTTAAAAGTGATATAGATGGTCCTTTCATCACTGTTAACAGACACCAAATGTGCCGACAGGTCCTACAAGACAGGAAGGAATGTTAAATATGTAGAGGAAAAATGTATTAATAAATTTATGACAAATGGTTTAAATACATTTCAGATGTTTTTAATTAAGACTTAGTTTGAATAGTTTCAAAATAACGATGACCATACAGAGATTAGGTTCGTGACCTCTGTGAGGTCAGCTTCCAGCACACGGAGCTTCCTGCACAGCACTTCCTGTGTGCTCTTGTCAGCAGGAAGTTGATCTGGCCCTTCCACTATAGTGAGCTGCATAGCCAACACTGCAACAGGAAGCAGTTTGCAGTTAAACATGCCCCGTATCTACCACTGCATCCGACACCCCCAAAGCAGTCTCCACATGGAAAACCATTTCAGTTAGCGCTAGTAAATGTGTAAGATTGACTTAGCTGTTCATTTAAGGTAGGGAGGCTAGTAGCATAATGTAAAGTGACATAAACCAATCGAACTTTTCAACCCTGCTGTATATTCCAGATGTATTGTACTCAATTCTTCAATTCTAGGACATTAAACCCTTTTCATATATCACAGTTCGAAGCAGTTTTCTAAGACCAATAGCTCATGGTTTTGATTTTGAATTTTACTATAATCATGTGATGTTTCACTGCTATAAGAGAGAAGGTTAATAAGTGACAGTCAAACAGCTGGTAAAGTCCAAGGTATGATCTTCAAAAGTTACTGTTTTTGAGTGTCACCACTGCAGCCTGGGGTTTGATTAAAAACATCCAATAATTACACTGCGGAGGCCATAATACCACGCCACTGTTGCTAATATGAACAGATCGGGTTAATTGCATAACTGACAATCAATGACTTTGTTTAATCACAGTAATCTTGCAAATAAAAATCCAAAGTTGCAAGTTTACTTGCAGTGAAGTTCAAGTCAAATATTTTTCTCTCAATGCCTAAACATTTACTCGAGATCACAATACGTTAAATAGCTGAATGTTATTCTGTGGATGTTTGAACTGTGATTGTGTAACCTTGATTCACCAAAGTGTAATTTTAATTAATTTTAAGTTTTACTGTTAGAGTTTTGGATTAACTTGAGTTAGCGATTCCTTTATTATTGTATATAGATTTGACAGAAGTTTATCATGTTATTACCTGCGGGTATATTGTCCTCGGAAGCAGCTGAGGTTCTTTTGACACTTCCCCTTGACGTCTTAACATCTGAAAAGATATGTGCACACCTAATATTTGCTCTACCAATGATCCATTCTTTCTTTAATTAAACTGGCTCATCTAAAGGCAGCACATCCCAGCCGTGGGAAAATTATGCAAAACATGAAGGTTTATATGAAAGTTCATCAATTCCGTAATGATGTCATACCACGTGCTACAATACCACAGTAAAGGTAAAACATCTTAATGTGTGGGAAGCATTTTGAACACTTGTTACAGCAGAATAAGTACAAATGAAAACTTTAAAGCATATTAAATCATTACAGGTCTGTACAGAAACTCTTTGGTTCTTACCCACTTCTCTGCCTTTGGGAATGTCCATAGTATTATCCAATTCATTGCGTGGGTATTCGACCGAAAGCTCTCTACGGATCGATCGACGTTTGTCCGGGTCGTACTCCACGCCGTTCCCGGTTTTGGACGCGTTTCCACTAGTCTCGGCTGACATCCCGTTAAAGATCCGTTAAAGAACCGTATGACTGTGCGCTCCCTGTATCACGCGCTCATGTCGCTGACAACACATAAAAGCGCACAGGTGACGAAACTGATTTAACAGCGTTCATGACATCATTACAAAGCGGAGTGACTCCGGTTTCCCATTTCTAACTGTAAATGCTCAAAAGCAAAAAACGTAAAGGATCACGTAATCCTGCCAGTCCTACTTTGTCAGCACGTCTGCTGGTGTATGTCTGGAGGAGACTGGCTTCAGAACGCTTTATTTTTAAGATGAATGTGACCTTGACACGCACCGTTTAAACAAAAGTTAATAATCACATATTGAGTAAACAGTGTGTTTTAAAGAAACAAAGAAACGTCAGCGTGGCTAAATGTAAACTTATTTGTCCTCCGTGAAGGTGTGTCTGAATGTGGATATTTGACCTAAAATAATTTGGCCAGTCAACATCACAGGAAGAATGTCAGCGTTTCCCTTTCCTTTAAGCCTGTAGACTGTAGAGAAAAGGGTTTTAAGTTATTTAAATGGCAATTTTAATATAGTTAACGACGGTCATTTATTTAATGCGAAGGACGACTCTAACAGGGAACATTTTAAAACGATAGCTAACGTTCTCCCAAAGGTATAAAAAACGTTCTGGTAGTAATACATTTTAAATATCATATATCATACAAGTTAAATATCATACACATTAAAAACGTTATTCTAAAGTTGTTAGTAAAACGTTTAAAACAGAATTAAAAATGTTCGAAAAACGTTCGTATAACCAAGCGATAACGTTAATATAACGTTTAAAACTGGACGTTTAGGTTGTTTTTACGACCTAAAATGTATTATTGATTATATAGGTCGAAGCTGTATATGCCCTCTGAGATCCAATACTAAAAGTATGTACTTTACTGTATGTTTCCAGTTTATTTATAACCTATACATTCTTTTTAAACAAGCAGACAGATAAATCGTGTTTGTTTCCCCAGATAGAGAATATTGTAAGTACAACCAGCGACCAGCGGCTGATAGTTTGATTGTTTCATTGATTTTTGGTTGAGCTGCAGAGTGACAGAGTTGTCACGTGAAACCGGTTACTTTTCTTTGCGCTGGTTAGTGACTATAGCACAGTTGTTTGTGATGACTGGAAGCTTTAAACAATATTCTTTATTATGTAGAGGCTGAGTCGAATTAATATTAGTATCTCTGGTAGCAATATTAAAACTCAGAAGATTTAAACGGTTACTTTATAGTGCACAAACGCATCTAATTCCAATTCTGAGTTCTGATTTCTGAACTGACAAACGCCCCCTAGTGGAATAAAACTTTTTGCCTCGTTCGTAAACTAATAATATTAGTTAATCTGTGTCGTCTACCACATTCCTTAGACAACACAATGTAAAACAAAGTGCAGAATAAAGTAGAACATTCAGACGTGTGACTGTGCGCGTGCAATTTTTGTTAAAATGCGTAATGATCTGCGTAAAGTGAAGTAAAGTAAACAGTGGTCTCCGCAAGGTGTAGTAGATTTAACTAATGGTCTGAACCAGTTGCCATTTAAGTAGTGGTTTTGGTAAAATAGAGATTTGTGTTGTCTACCTGCTCTTTATGTAGGTATGTACTGCGCATGCGCTTTGTGTGGGTAATTACAGATGGGGATGGTGCGAGCAGTTCACAGCGGGACGCTGAGTGTCACTGCCACGGGACAGAGACACGGGCGAACAAACCAGTCGCTGTCAGGTAAACCGGGCTGACCGACCCACATCTACAGAGCGGTAAGACTTGTTTTCGTGAGAATTTTGGACTCGCCACTTTATATTTGAGTAGTGTTTTGGGAAAGATGAGTACTGGCGTTAGATAAGCGTTTACAGCAACTATTAGCATACTTACAAGTAAGCGCAAACCAGTTTTCGATTATTCACCATATCAAGAACACTAGAACAAGTTATTTCATATTTTTTAACATGAAACGCGCAAAACTTTTTGAAACGTGATGTATGGGAGTCTGTCGCCGAGGGTGCGGGTGGCACTCGCGTCAACAGTCGGTCTAAAGTTATTTAACCGACAACCTGCAAGTTTTTGCATTTACATTTACACCCGTAGCCCTGCCGTAAATAAACACCATATACACTCTCATATACACGAAGTCATATAACTATAAATCATAGATGTGAAATACAGTAAATAAAATATTTTTGCGACCGTCTTCAACTTGTCTAGCATTAAAGGGTGTGTCTGCTCCAGGTTTCACAGTGTAGCACGCGTGCATGTTGCCCTGTCAGTTTTCATTACTTTCGCTTTTGTTTTATGGAAAAAATGCTTTCGGTCGTGCACAAATTTACACCTTACATGAATATGTACAAATCAAGATTGTAGGTTAAGATTTATAATATTATAGGGAAAAACACATTATTTAGGTGCTGTGGCTGGTCGCAGCTTTTAAGTTCTCCCTTATTTTAGCTTTTTGCAGTTTTATGTGACAAATATTACACGTCTCCTAATTAATGTGAGACCATAAAAACTACATATATAAATTTGATAAAGGATAAAAGAATGCTGGTTTTAAATGAAATATGGTCGCTTTTACTGTTTCTGCTTTCATGAACATTAAGTTATATAAAATAATTAAGTTATTTTATCTGCTCATAAACACAAATGTTGAAGGTGTTTTGTAATGTTTTACTGGCTAATACAGAATGTCATATTAGGCTATAGCACCATAGCTAGAATAACTCCGTTCATGGTTAAATGGCTTTAGTATGGCAACTGCATGCTTTACTGCCTGTGAGTTAGTGTACAAGAGATAAATTAATCTTGTTGCAGTCTACTGTAACTGCCCTTTACTCTTTGTGAGATGTCCAGTATGGTTGTTGTTCTGACAATGTTGTCCACCTATCTAACAATTTTAGGTTTTATGTATGTTTCCGTAATGTTTTCATTAAGTACAAAAACATTGTATAGTTTTTTTAGACGTTGTATTAACGTTAACGTCAATCTTTTTTAATTCTGTAACGTTTTTGAAATATGATGTATAACATTACGAAAACTTTCTACTAACGTTACTGCAAGAACATTTTTGATCACTTTGTGAGAACTTCTAGAGAACGATAGCCAGCTTTCTGGGAATGTTCCATGTTAACTGGGCAGTTGATTGGTATGCATTGAAATCAATCATCACTCTTCAAGATACTGGAAATCAATGCATGCCCTAAAGCTGTGACTAATACACCTATCAGTTGATGCTTTTAAAATTAAGTATGACCTCTGACCTCTGTAGCCATTGGCCAGGCATGTTCTGCTAAGGTAGCTTCGCATATCTTAGTGACCTGCAGACAGTTGGTCCAGCTGATTTATTGCTATTAAGCAACTTAGCATCTCTGCTTTATAGATCACCGTATTTCTGGTGTCATTTTTAAGATGGCGGATGAAGAACTGGTGAAGAAGATGCTACGGGCGGTGCTCTTGTCCAGTAAGAGTGGCGTGTCACTGTCCCGTCTGCAGGTGGAGTATAAAGACCTGACAGGTGAGCTCATACCCTTCAATCAGCTGGGTTATGCCACACTGGATGCCCTTCTGCACAGCATGCCCTCGATCGTGAGACTGGATAAAGAGCAGTCTGGAGAGGTAAGATTTTAGTAATAGTAATCATTTTTTGAGTTGTTTTTTATATAGCGCCTTTAAAGGGAGCTTCTCAAGGCGCTTTACATAGGAAAAAATACACAATATGAAAGTGTGTAATATCTGTCTATCTATGTATCTATGTATCTATGTATCTATGTATCTATGTATCTATGTATCTATGTATCTATCTATGTATCTATCTATCTATCTATGTATCTATCTATCTATCTATC
>JAZGTI010018410.1:0-11660 GCA_036877585.1 Botia kubotai
GTGTCCTCCCTCTGCACTTCAGTTTCATCGTCATCATTCAGACAATAAACCGTCTCTCTCTTGACATCATCTTTTTGATGACTCTCGGCATCAACCACCATCCAGGTCTTCTTCACCTTCTCCTCCGTCACCTGTGTTACGAGCGCCAAACACGACATAAGCTGGAGCAGAAACTGCAGAACTCTCACTGACCCGTCTGTGTGTGATTCTGAACGTTCTGAACATCAGGAACTCACAGCTTTGTATCCAACGATGCGAATGGTCAACGAGCTGCCGATGGTGAGCTGACAGGGCCACGCCATGGGCCTCCGGGCGATACACTTGAAGATGGAGAGCTTCTCCAGCGCATCACTGCAGAAAAGCATTACAAACACACTTTTGATCAATGCATCTCCATCACCTGCCAGTCATTCATAATTACATTCCAAACATCATGTCTTCTATGTGTGAAATTAGTCATTCAAATTCTGACCTAAAGGTGTGGACCTCCTCCAGACCGTCCTCCTCATCCAGAGCAGTCATGATGTTTCTGACCATCTCCAGACCGTGAGTCTGTTGTCGACTCAAGCCCTTCCCGGGACGATGGGGAGTCGCTGCTGACCCTGATCCTCTCTCACCTCCGTCACCTTGGTCTTCATCCACAGGGAACGGCAAACTAATCGAATCAAACAAAACTCAACTCTAGAACCCCAGAGTTCTGTTTCTGGATCTGTCATAGTCTTTCATTTTAAATCAACATTGTGAGGTTCTCAGTGAGTGTTTCTTACAAGAACTGCAGCGTGATTCCAGCCTTCTTCAGGTTCTCAATAATAACATCAAGCTGGTCTTCAGAGATCTGTATGCTCAGATCCGTCAACAGCGCAATGTTCAGACGCTCGTATTTCTTTCCCCTAAACAACGAAAGACAAGCGTGACATCAGCATAGAAACTTTCCCAGACCAGATCAATCAGATATATGACCAAACAATCTCACATGGTTTCTTGCTGCAGAAGATCCATGCACACAACAAGAGCATCCAGCCCTGATAACCGAGTCAAGGGAATCTAACAATCAGCAGTATTCAGTAAACCGAACAGAACATATAACAAATACAACATAAGATCTGAGATTAGATAAAATAATAAGTACAGTTGAGAATACATGTCATTTAACCTGCTGTAGATAACTTATTTTATCTGCTTCTGCAGAACATCAGAAAGGATACAATCAGCTTGCTGTCCACCAGGCTGAAGTTCATGCTGAATGTCTTCCAGCATCTCAAAGTCAGGTATCATGAGATGGCGACGGACGGTGATGTTCTGATATTGACCGTCTTGGGCCAGACGGTTCTTGGTTTCATCAGTACCAAACAGCACCAGCCCCACCTCATCCTTGTTTTCGTCAAACACCTGTAATATACAGGAAATGAATCGTCCTGCTGTCACTATGACAACCAGCAGATGTAATTAATAAACGGAGATAATCATCAAAATACAGACCTGTCGCTGGACAAACTTCTGGATGACTTTTTTGGCCTGTTCGAAGGGTGGTTCCTGACCGGGTTCTGAGTTGCTCATAGAGAAACCCACATCCATGCACAGCACCACTGCTGACTAAAGAGAAATTGTTATAAAAGTCTTATTTTATGTTCCATGTGGGAAAACAATCAGCGAACAAATGTTTGAAACAACTTGACAGCCAATAATGACAAAATCTTCATTTTTTAAATAAAAATTTGATTCAGTATTACATTATGAAAGTTGATTAACGTGCACATGGGTGATTTTGATTTATTTATGAATATCTTTAAAATATCTTTAAATGTTCTATATAAACTCTTTCACTTATTATATCACTTAAATATAACTTAATTTCCGATTATATGAAAAATAAGAATTACAAACGTAATTGCTACAATTGAAATACTTTATTAACTAATTAACTTAGTTAATGAAACTCATTAGAAAATCATTTTCTACAACTTACGAGGAAGTAAGTTATGTTTATTTATGTAACGAAGTCTCCAGACAGATGTTATTATTTTAAACTATAATCATGAACTACAATTAAAACAGCTGTGTGTATGTATACACGGACATTTAAATAAGATGATCTGATTATTATATAATCCAAGTTTATAATGAAGTATTAATACATTCATTACCTTAGCCGCTCGCGCCATCGCTGCTAGTGTGTTCTTGTTATTGATCCGGGTGAGCAAGAGAGCGGACAGCACAAGGTTCCGCCTCAGAGTTACACAAAATAACGCGTCTTTACACATGAAATATTCCAGGACATAAAAACATCCAGGACATGTTTTAAAATCGTAACAGGTCAACCTTGTAGTTATTATCGCTAAACTTTCTATATGGGGCGCAAACACATACACGTCTCGTCAAAACATGAACGTGACAGTTTCCAGTTGGGCAAATCACGGCCAACATACTTGTTTAAACTGCATGTGACTGTTCTGTTTAACAACAAGAAAGCAACTGAACTGCAGCTCATACACAATTAAATATCTTTGTATATTTATAGTTACTATCTGTATTTTCAGATACTCCAGAACTTTATATAATAACTGCTGTAATTAAGGTATTATTAATATGTTTGTTGTAGTTTACTGTTGCTAACTGGAAATATTTCTGTCCACCGTACTGGCACCATGCATATATAAAAATCTGTGTTTTGTAATTGGGCATTTTAATAAATAAATGCTAATCCTAAAAATATAACAATAAACTCAAAGATAGCGAAATAACTTGGGGTGTGGAGGAGTGTGCTATGCACATATTGCTTTATGCAGCCTTTAAAATACCTACAGCAACATTAATTTGTTTATGAACATCAACAAGTGATAAACAGAAGAAAAAAGAGAAAAACAACCACAGAAAAGTAAAATTTTATTGTTCATAAATATACCCATGATGCTTTTGATATGTAACATTTTAAAACATTTTCCGGAGTCCAATAAAATCATGGCACAAGTTCTGAAAATCAGTTTTGGAATAATTGTTTAGTTGTCCACACACACAGATATACAGATAAACAAACGTCTTATTATTAATTATTGTTATTATTATAATAAACTATTAGTGGTTAGTAAGTAAAATAAACTTAGTTTAAAAATATACTGGATCACAGTCACACAAAGTGTCAGAGTTGATGTCTGTTATATATATATATATATGGCTTTATTTTACAGAAGTTTATAAAAAGGTTTATTCTCCTGCTCTGAGACTGACTGAGAGAAAGCTCAAGTCACCAAAACACAAGATAACTGTCAAAATAAATACAAAAAACAGCAAAGAATAAATATTTTAAATATATGACTCAAAAGGTTAAATGTAACATTTTAAACCCCCCATAACAGATAACATTGTTTCACACACTTAAGATTAAGCATACGACTTCGTTGATAAACAAAGACTAAATAAAACAAAATAAGGATTCTAAAGTGTATTTCCTCTTTTATGCACCATGTTTTATATGACACAAAACACATAAAACACAACAATTTTTAAAACAATAAAATGACCAGTGATAATTACTTCAAATGTGAAAAGCATATTGAGTATGGTCTTTTTGGTCACTTCACTTCACTAACTGTAAAATCTGTTTGGGCAAAAATACTGCTTCATATACATGAACAACAATTATGTTCTTATAGCTGTGATTATGTGGAGTCACACAGCATTTTCACAGTCAGTGTTGACGAACATATTACTAGAAATTTGTTGCGTCATGTCTGGACACGCTAATAAACGTTTGACATGGGGTTAATTTGGTACTTCACAAAAGTCTGTATTTATTAAGTCTGTAACTTATTTTGGCTTATTATAAATTATTTTGGTTCTGTTTCGAAACCCTGTTGCTACATACCTTTTAAAACAATCTTTGTTTTGAGAAACCACCTATTATGCCCTAAAATTCTGCATTTGCAGGCAGCTCACTAGGTTTTGGAACAGAGCCAGTAATAAAAACAGGATCCACTAGTAGACCTCTGTCATCTGAGAAAGAGCGTCTTAATTCCCTTTTTAGACCGAGGAAGTCTGCAGATTTTTCCCCTGCAGACTTCCAGAGATTGTGTCTGAATCCAGCAGCTCTACGACGCTGTAGGGGGAACAGTCCTCCAGGCCGAGCTTCCCACAAACCCAACCGCAGAATCCTTTCTCCAGATCCCTGACGGAGACCCACCACTCACTGAATGCCCAGGACACCTGCACCACGGCTGAATACAGAGCCAACGACAATGACACTGCCACGATCAGAACCGGGTAGAAGATGATCAGAAAGGGACAAATGGTGATTTTGTGACAAAACGTCCGCTCCTCATTGTACACCAGGAAAATGTTATACCAAGTGAGAGTTCCATAGTAGAAGGAGGTGATGAAGGACAGTACGAAGACGATGGGAGCACAACACAGACTCCAGAGGACGATGTGGGGACCTTGAGAAATCCCGAAACCACAGGGGCGTCTGGATCCCTCTCCCGTCTCACATTCAGCATCCAGGCGCTCCTTTGACCTCGCCATCTCCCGTAGTTCCTTCTCAGTCAGTGTGACATGTATGTCCACCATCTGACCTTTCTTCTTTCCACGCGTGATTGTTCCTGTTAGTGTCACATAGCGGCTGTCTGGAGGTAGATTCCAACCTAATGAGTTTAAACATTTCATTGATGACATCATGAGGGATTTAAATCACGAGAAATTCAAATTCTCTTGTTCTTTTCTTAGTTTGTTGTACGATGAAAACCCTCTAATGTTCGAAACCACTTTGCATGTCTTTCTGAAGAATCCTCGCGTTTACTTTTAACAAGATCACTCCTGTGTGATCACACTTTTCTGGTGTATTGTTTTATGAATCTGTCACAATGAAATGCAAGCTTTCTCTATGAGTCACAGCCAAGATGAAAGAGGTCATGATAAACTGAGTTATGACTGTTTTAGCCAAAACAAAAAATCTTTATTAACCTTTACTGACTGCACTAAAACATGAAAACATACTATAGAGATGTTCCACTAACATTTGACAACCAGAAGATCAGTGTATCTGTTATTTTATCAATTAAAATCACACAGTGACGTGTTTTGCTTGAGATGTGTGTCGTACAGACGCGTGGTATAGCTTTACCTTCTCCATTAGGGTTGTTCAGAAATGTTGCTCCTTCTTCTGTGGACCTCTCAGCATCCTCCACATCTCCATCCTGCTCCTCTCCACCTGCTCTCTCTGGATCAGAGCGGTAGACGATGATGGACTCTGGGCGGGCTTCACGCTTTCTCCTCTTTCTTCTAGTGCTGGTACCACTGCTTCCATCATCCATGTGTCCCGCAGAGACCTCAGATCTAACAGACTCTAACTGGGGGCTTTCTGCCCTGATCTGCTCCACCTGCTCCATCATCCTCTGGTCGGTGTCTCCCAAGCTTTGTGTAGAATTTAAAAGAGACTAGAAAAGACTATTCCACATGACAATCCTGTGAGACAGAAAGAGTACCAGTATTAACCAATCAGCATCCAGAACTACGTGGACTTATCAGTGTGTCATAATAACCATAACTCATATAAAACGTATCTCACAACCCAGAAGTTTCTACTGCATTGAAAAACGCATCTGAACATTATCTGCCAACCCTTCCGTCTGCTCGCTCGACATACAGAAGCTCTATTGTCAGTGAAACAAAGGTGAACCGGCGACACCAAAGTGGTAAAGACGATCAAAAGACACTGTTTTGATATACGACGTGTCAGATTAAAAGCATTTCATTGTAAACATATTTTGCGGTCGCTGTTTATGTTAAATTAATACAGGTTGTTCTCTAACAGCTGATCGGCGATGGGTTAAATCACACCCAACATCTACCGCAAGAAGCGTCAACACAGAGAGGAGGATAATCTCCTTATGAACTCTTTGAAAATTAAAGTCTTACCTAAAATATGCACATACTGGAAACTGTATGCACTCTTGTCATGAAATGTTTAGTTATTTTTAATGTCCATTAGTGACGCGTTTCCCAGCAGCCGCCATGCAGATGTGCTTGGGCCACAATGGATACAAGCGCCGCCCATTGAATCTGAAACTTCTGTCACGTCCAATCAGATGAGGATAAGTTAAACGTCCCTCCCCTAAGCTTGACCAACAGGAAGAGCAACGACACTTTATTTTGTAGTGAAATAAACCAAATTTCAATTCTGTTTATTCGACACTGGCATTTCTTTCCATTTCAATTTAAAAGCGTTTTACTGACATGACAAACAGTCTACGTTTGTATTGCCGAAACACTTATACAAATGTACTGCGGTTTAATATACGTTGTGGAAAAGGAAATAGTAAAACTACAATTAACAATAAAGGATAAAAGTAAAAAAGTTAAGGTTCCATGATAAAGTTAACTAAGAATTAAATAAAAACAATAAAATAATGAGGCCATAGCAGGATATTGAGGATATGTGATCATGTGATGTCCCGCATGTTGTGACAGACACGTTAATGTGCTGGTAAAATACAGTAATGTGTTTTTGTAATGTTTTGTAATGTAATTTTGTAATGTTTAAAACGTGTCATATTACACACTGTATTCTATCTCAACTTCACAAACAATCTCCACTTCCACCACGAAACTCTAGGTGTCCTGTTTTCATCCGAGAAATTTCAGTGGCATGTGTAATAATAATTTTTTTAATTAAGGTATAACTATAAGGATAAAATTGCCTATATTAATTGTATGCCAAAGATAATATTTTAGCTATATTTAGGTTATGGGTAGTTGACATTGTTATGTTAGAGAAAGAAAATACTTTTATGTACTTTATGAAGAGATGAACAGTTTTCATTATGTTTTATTACAATGGGAATAAGAAGAATTTGTTTTCTAAGAGAGTGTTATGCTGTTGTAGTGATCGGTCCACTTTATTTTTTTCCACTGACAGAACAGACATCTAGCAAAATATTCACAAAATCGTTTGTTGGTGGTGATTTTAATTTTCAACAGCATTTCTGAGCGATTACGATTAATGTCAGCTACATTAATACAAAACTTTAAAGTCCACACTTTAAATCAACATACGCATAAATCTACATACCAAAGTTTGCTGAATGTTTTCCTGTATGAGGTATGACTAAATGTTTGTATTTGTTGTGCTGTTTAGTAACTGCTAATACAGAAAGCATTCAAAAAGCTGCTTACAACATGTACGTTTTTAAATATACATTTTATTATATATATATTAATATGTTTATTTTCTTAAATGTCAGGAAAGAATATCCAAGTAAATTTGACAAATGACATTCAGCTATATCGTTACATTCATTTAAATGTAAACAGGAAATACTATTTTGACGTCTCTAAACATTAAAAACTATGAGTCAGGTATTGCTGCTTTACAGGTTAACTCAGCAAAACAACGATTTTATATTTGTTGCAAACAGTATATTGTAAAAACTACCATATACACATTAAATACTGCATATATAAAACATGCGATGCCAGAATTAACCACTGATTTACATTTGTCACACTATATAGATGGAAAATATTACAGTCACTTACTGTATACGAAGGGCACAACCACAAATACATGTTAAACATTCAACAGTCAGAGCACCACGTTTATTAACAGTTTACGGTGTACATCAGTGAGAACAGTCTACTCATGAATAGTTACTGGAACAAAGGCGTGGCAGGACATGAGGTGAGTTCTGTAAACAGCTAAATCTTTTCATTTGATGACACACATGCAGCCCAAATAAACTTTTTGGTCTGCTATTAAGAAAAACGGTGTGTCTACATTGAATTGAATCATTGAATCACATTGAATCATGAGAGCTAGAGGTTATCTACAGTAAAAGTGTCATAGCTGACGTCCACTAATCACTGACCAATCAATTGTGAGATCATACAGCAACCGTAAAATAAAAATTATTTTATGATTTTAATTTATATATATATATATATATATATATTTAATTTTAATTCCTTTTTTTAGTTTATAACATAAATCCATTGGAAAATAAAGGACTATATTAGGATACATATCATTTAAATTCGAAGGCCCGTGACATCACAAGGTCATGAGGTGCTTTCTTTGTAGGCAGTGTACTGATTAGAAGTGATCTGATTATACGGCGTCTGATGTAGAACTCAGACATGTCGGCTGGAAGCTTTCAAATACAGACTCCCAATCCATCATTTAAGCTGTCACACCGCACTCAAAATCAGGCACAAATTTGGAGTGTTTTTTTGGAGTGAGAATCAGGCAGGTTTACCTGACGTACGTCAGAGTGGCAGGTGGCAGTTACAGTAGGTGAGCGGGTCTGAATGATGTCAGTAGTTGTTTTTTTAAAATCCAGTGTCTATACTGAGAGAACGACGGGTCACATGCTCAATCTCTCCCGTCACATATTCATTGAAGGAGGTCTGATATTTTGCCAGCATCTTCAGCATCAGACGCATATTCATCCACCACTGAACCTTGGGCATTCTGTGTCTGCAGGACATTAACAGAGAACATTCTCAGAACATTGGCTAACGTTCTCTAAAAGTTCTCCCATAAAGTTATCAAAAGAAGCGTTTTTGCAGTAACATAGGTAGAACATTTTAAACATTATATATATTATACACAAAAAAACGTATGCTTAAGTTGTTAGTGGAACATTTTAAAAATGTTACAAAATTAAAAAGGTTTGCATAATGTTTTTAAAACCAACAATAACGCTAATACAATGTCTTAAAAACTTGACTGATGGTCTTTAAAACCTTTATGATGTTATTAGTGCTCAAATGCCTGTGAAATATGTTTTCCAATGAACGTTTTTACTCACTCAAAATCTGTCTGGTCCTTCAGCTCGGTCACAGGACTAAGAGTCAGAGCCTTCTTGTAGAGTCCGATAACACAGGCAGTGTCTGGAGTATTAGCAAACACACGACCTGCCGCACACAGTTCATTTACAAGAGTTCATCCACAGCAATAACACTTCTGCTTAATCACAAGACATTCATTCTTTCTATGTGACTGTATTTCATTGTCAATGCGACACAGATGTTCTCTCACCTTGTCTAAAAGCATCGGTCATCTTCTCTGTGAGCCACTGAACGGCCCTCACCCCCAGTTTAGTGCCATAGTTCCTGTCAAAGGGTGTTGGACATCCCCCCTATTTACCATATGAGACAGAATATACATGATGATACACAAAATGTGTTCAAATGTTGTTTTTAGATTTCTTTTTATAAAATCACATCAATAAATTCACTAGAGCAAGATTTTCCTGATAACAGACTGCTCGTGTTTTAAATAATCCTTAAAACTTTTATTATATGTGTAAAAAGACAGATCTGTCAACAAAATGATTTTGTACCGTTCTTTTTATTGTTTAGCAGCAAGACACATTTTAATTTAAATTCGTTTTTTATTATAAGCTTAATAAATCTGAGCCGTTAACATTTGCAAAGACTGTTTCCTGAATATAATAGCACGCTGTTTTGAAATACAGAACGCATCTGCACGTTCCTTCTGTTAGCAACACAAAGCTACTGAAATCAGTTGATGCTCCTGTGAACAGATTTTCTGGCGATGTAGAGTGCACCAAACACTTTCATTTTCAGTGGGATGCTGCAGACAGCAGGGCAGATCACCAGGTTTTGGACCAGAGCCTTTATTGAAATCTAAATCTGAGTCATGAATCACCAACTCGCATCACGGGTGCGGCGTGTACCTGCTGTAGATGTCCCAGAACATTCACCCTGCAGTCAAAAATGCCCTTCCCCTCAGCAGAATACAGCTTATGAATGAAGTCTGTGGTGTACTGCTGGTGACACTTCTCATTCCTGCGAAGAGAAGAGCTGTCAGGATTTCTGTCTTACACCGGGTGCACACTGTATATGAATCTGGCCACGATCAGGCCGCCCAAAACAAATTATGAGAATCTTAAAAGATTCCTATGATTCTAGGTCAAAATCTGTCACTTTTGATTGTTAGTTTGACATGTTCGCCAACAGCCGATTATTAACAATTGTGTTTAAATTTCTCCTTTGATGAAACACAGTACCGTAATCTGATGGGATCAAAATTCCATGTGTAACTATACCTCATCGTCACCAAACATATGATGGATATTTTAATGTAAAACTCAGGGTGCGTTTTCTCTGGTCCATTTTTAAAGAGTCCTGACCGTTGTACAGTCTGACATAATGACAACTAACATCTCATAACATGACATGGTTTATAGCTGCCCCCGTTCCAACAGTCTGACAAGCAACAATCATAAAGGAAACTTAAAAATCATACAGCATGCACCCGGCTTTATGTAGCAGTGTACGGAGTTGACCGAGAGTTCACTCAGATTACACTGACTCTATAGATCATGATGGTTCCTGGCTTCATAAAAAATTATTTATGATATGGAGACACAGGATGTTCATTACTGTACCTCAGCACCAGCCCTCTCTGAATGTCGTTCTTCATCTTCTCCGTCAAATGCTCCACATTAGTCTGGAAACAAAGAACGTCACGTACGTATTTTATAAAGAATTGTGCGGCTAATTCGGGAGAGCGGTACTGACCTTCAGGTCATGGATGTTAAAAGGTTCCTCAAAAATATATGCAGCATCAGCACCAACGGCAATGCCAGTGATGGTTGCCAGGTAACCACAGAATCCCCCCATCGTCTCCACCACGAAGACCCTTCTCTTGGTCCCTGTGGCTGACTGCTTGATCTTATCACAACTCTTTAAAAAAACAGATGCACTTCACATCAATTATAAGTGAGAATCTATCAGAATACAGTGATACAGTGATAGCGTCTATCTAGTATTCGTGTATAGTTTCTGGAATAATGAAGTCAAATCTAAATTAAAACACAATCACGGAATATGCGTAAAGCGAGCTAGACTGTCAGCTAGTGAAGGACAGATAACTTGTACTTACAGCCATAGCAGCATTAACTGCAGTATCTGCCCCCAAACTGAAGTCAGTGCCGGGCACATTGTTGCTAATCGTGGCGGGGATGATACACATGGGAATACATAACTCATCATATCTGCCTCTGGCTTCAACCAGCTCCAGTACACCCTCATAAGCCTTTAGGGGACATCAAGCACAAACAGACCACAGACATTAAAAAGTATTCAGGATTAACAAAACAGACAACAGCAGCATACAGGACAAACAGGGTAAAGCATCTTGGTTGGCCCAGGACGGTCTTGGTTTTTTAAGATGTCCCGACATTTCACTTCAAATATAAACGCAACATCTGAAGCAGAGTATTCCAGTTGTTCGTATTTTTCCAGAACAGTGAGGGCGCGTCCAGTTTTAAGATTTCAACATTCTGGTCACCCTCGTTACAACATTTCATCACAATAAATAAAAAAAATGAACATTTTCCAGTACCTCAAAACCACCAATGACAAGCAGCGACTGGATATTGAACTTGTTGAGATTTTCCACTAGCTTTTCCATACAGGTGCTTGGAAGTGTTCTGGGAATATTAAGGGTACAATAACGCAACATAAAGTTGTGACCGAATAAAAGTGAAAGATCCCAGACAGATCCAGAGTGTTTAAATGTGACTAACCGCTTGGTTCCCAACAGAGAGCCGCCCTGCCCAGTCCAACCTGCCACCTGATTCCATGACACTTCATTAACCTTTATCACAAATTAAAATGCACAAACACTGAGACACGCAAGA
>JAZGTI010018411.1:0-11660 GCA_036877585.1 Botia kubotai
CACCACTAAGTGTCCCCCATCCAGAAAAAAAACTATTTACAAAATGAAGTACAAACAAAGATTAGAATGATTAACAAGCAGCAGTTCTATTACTATGAATGAGGGAAAGTGCAATTCTTCTGCATTGTTAGCTAGTCTGTAATCAGCACCAGACCAGTTCAGCCTTAAACAAATGCATGTCAAGATCTTTTCAATTATTTACATGCAGTTACTTGGCAAAAGGTGTGTTGCCATAAACTCCAAAGAGTCAGAAGAAAGCCAGCTTTCACCATCACATCTAAGAAAGCCAGTCAGTGAACCTGAATTCTACACTTGATCATCCATTAGCGGAACAAGACGTCCAACATGAGAGAAGCATTTGGACAACTGGCGAACAGCGGCCCGTGTCACCGAGCAGAACCTGCCTGCTTTCCTGCACTGTAAGCCCAGAGGAACTGCCTGCATGACACTCAAGCGGCTGCAGCCTCTGGAGAAATGTTCCACTTGGCCACACAGGTGCTGACTTGAGGAAGTGGATGTGGAGTTGTTCCAGATGACCCACTGGGACCACTGGAGACTGACACTCTGCTGGTACATGTTCCTGGTCCCATTTCCTTCATGTGTCAAATGAATCATGCAGGAATATCTATGACATTCATCTCAGAAGTGACTGTTGGAGCTGAAGCTGTCTTGGAGGTGGAGAAGACTCAAGCCACTTCCCAGCTTACAATTTTAAATAGCAAGAATGTCCCCTCATGTTTACATTATGTAACAAAAATGTTTAAAATGTTATGGTTCATAGAACAATTATATTCAACACGTCCATTGTTAAGGTGTATTAACATTAACCTTTTTAACCAATAATGTTTTTTTACATTATTAAAATGCACCCCTAACAACATTTAACATTTAATACATAATGTTAAAAACGTTACACTAATGTTACTGCAATAACTTTTTCGATACGAGAGAAAAATATGTTTATAGAGAATAAAAAAAATATGTGAGAGAACTTTTAAAGAATGTTTAGCTTTCCTGTAGCTCAGTGGCTAGAGCACGGCGTTAACAGCGCATGGGTTCGATCCCAGGGATTGCACATACTCAGAAACAATGTGTAGTATAATGCAATGTAAGTCACTTTGGATAAAAGTGTCTGCCAAATGCATAAATGTAAATGAATGTTAGCCAAAGTTCTGAAAGCATTCCCTGTTAATTGGGTTGTACTTAGCTATTAATTTCTAAGAATTATTTAATGGATTTAGGAAACACAACTCAGTATGACAGTGTATAGTATGTAAATGGTGACTTGGTCTGCCTAAACATTCCCTGTTGTCCTCCACAGAAGGTTGCGTGACACAATTTTCCAATATCCCTTTAACTGAACTCAATGTCTCAAATTAGTATAATGCAAACCTAGAAATACTCATTTATTTGTGATAAACTAATCCAAACAGCAATACAGTACTTTCTTCAGTTATATGGTTTAATGCTCTGTGTATAATCAATAGAGATATTAAACAGCATGAAGCAGTGAAGACACAATGATCTAGAATCTTCAGCATCTGACCTCACCTGCAGCACATAAACACTGAACAGCAGCATGCGCTCCAAACAAACGCAATCCATTTAATTAAATAATTTTGAGCAATGAAGCATCATTACCATAAAGGCAGATTGATTCACCGCTGTTTTGGAGATGTCGGCGTTGCAGGAGAATAATGTAATGCGCACTGACAGCTCATTAATTCCCTCATGCTCTTGCCTGTGACCGGCATTTTTACATGCTGAAAATTTACAGCCCTGAGAGACTAAGCGGGCACACTCCTAATGTGTATCATCTCACATTTGTTTTTGTTTTGCCGTCATTATTCTTTACTGCAGATTACATAGTGCTGTGAGTAATCTAGGAGGTCCCTGGAATGCTGAAGAGCTGGCTGCAGGAATTTACTGCTGAAGCAAGACCGAATGTTTATGATAACTGAGCCTGTTCTGTTTGCCTGGTCAGTGCTCTGTAGTTTTTATTCCCTTCTCTGTCTCTCAGTTCCTCTGATCTCAAGTTAGTATGCATGGCACCACAAAATCACCCGTCCCAAAGCATAATAAATCTCATTGTTTGGCACCGATTTATCAGCCTAAATAAGTGATTTATTTTCTGCTTATTTAAACTGCTTTATTGTTGCTCTTTCAAATATTTTCAATTTGTGTCACATCACCACAAAACACATACTGAAACCTCCAAACTAACATGGTAGGTTTGTTTTGGAAAGCCAGTTTCTAGCAGTTTACAAGACGCAGGGGCAATAAATAGGGAAGCAAACAAGGAGGGTAACGAGGGCACACAAGTGAGGGGCATGAACTAATAGTTGCAAAAATTAACAAGGAAACAAGAGGGTCACGACAGGAGAGGGTCAAAACTCACGACAGGAGAGCACATGGCACAAAGTGAACAAACAATGGCCATGTGCTTCCACAAAAAGACAAGATCACAAAAAACAGAGCATGAGTCTAGATCCTCACTCCAAGATACAAGAACCATGACTAGTCAGGATCCAAACATCATGCTCTGACACACAAACAGAGCTGTCAGGATCCTGACATGAGAATTTAGTAAAAACCCAAAACAAGCAAGCCAGGACCCTGACACTTTAGCAGATATCAGTTCCCCAGTTAAACTGCAAATCAACTCAAAATAAATTAAAGTCTGTTTTTCCAGAGAACTTATATTTCCAGTTCATTTGCCGGACAGACACTTTTTGAAGAAAGTTTCTCTTGGATTTTTTTATTATATTAATAAATTGGCACTGGGCATTATATGTATATATAATTTTGTTGTTATGCACATATTTGAGCAATGTGAGGAGAAAGCAAAGCAATTATAATATCTCCATATGCATGTTTTTTACATTTTCAATCTAATTCTGTATCCAGTTCAATATGGGTTTAGTAGAGAGTATAATTTAGCTTTCATTGCACATTTAAAAAAGTAATAAGAATCGTGGCGAGCCACAGTTCTCAACATGAGGTAAGCATTATTTTAAGTGTTCAGTAAGCAGAATAGTCCACTCATTTACATCTCGACTCGTATTTAATCATTTATTGTAGTATTCTGGCAATGTTACAAGCTTTAGCTGGTTGTGCTGGGGCTTTGAATAAAATCTAAGAAAAAATGTGCATTGCTGATGTGTCATTCGCTAATCACTGTTGTAAAGTGCATCAGAATAGCTTTCCTTCTTTTGATTTTATGCATCTTGTGTTTTAAATCAAGGACCATTTAAAACCTGTGTTGTACAGTCTCACTATCAAACTGTGCTAAAAACTTAATTCCCCAGTCCAGGTGTTATAGTAATAGCACAACACTGGCATTTTCTGCTCAGAGTAAGTAGAGTGTCAATCTTTAATACCTGGATTACACACCCTCATTATCTTAATGAGCCCTTTTTCAAGAACCTGTCAACAAATCGTCAATGAGGCGACCCTTTAAAGATGGCATGTTACTTAGCAAATTGCCTGTGATTCACAACCTGATTGTTCTATGATTATATTGTCAATAGACACCATGATAAGGACACCACAAAATTGGTGGTGGGCATTAGTGCATGTTTCCATAAATGGTCATGTTCACAGAAATATCTGACTCCCAAACATCTTTCCCGGGTCAGGCTGGGCTGTGTTGCAGAGGTTTGATTCTGTTTCAACAACACTGTGGGATGCTGATCTCCTAAAGCACCAACAGCGTCTCAGCTATCTGTAACATGCAGATGAAGGTACCATGAAATGAGGATTTGCTCTCCTGAGTTTAACCTTATTGCAGATGTTGGTTACTGTCTTTCTGGACACAAGACTCAAAGTATGATGTATCTGCTATGCCTCATAATGCAAAACCGGACACTCAGAAATTAGGGTGTTCTGTAAGTGTCACTCTGAAATGGCCAGAGATTCAGAACTTTGTGTATCAGAACTATGTGTGCCCAGGTTACACCCCTCCTGATCTAGCTACCTGTAGCCGCCTGTATTAAACTAACTTTATGGCTGCACTAAACTGAACCTCAGGGTAAGTGTGAGGGGGTTTGGTGATAAGGAGCAAACTTTAAACCAATGGAATGTCCTCCTCTTCCAAGTGTGGTACTGAGGTCATCCTTCCTGCCCTGTTAGAGGGGTCTGTCAGTTGTCCTAGCATTCTTCTCTGTTGGTACTGGGCATTTTTTATGTTAGCCCAGCAAAATCCAGTCCAATGTAACAGACTTTTCTCAACTCTGAAAGTTAAAGAAGGGACCTACCATAAAACTTGGACCCTGTAATATTTTCTGATGTGAAATACCTTCACAGGTCTGTGTGAGTTTGTGTGTATTACTAAATTCCCCAAACACACCAGGTGAACCATGATGCCAACATTTCAGAGACAAATTCTTTGACTAGAACCCTCTGTCTGCACAACTCCATCAATCCACTCTTAAGTAGAGCCTCGTTTTTTTCTGAAACCACATGCACTCAACAAAAGCCCAATCGACATCATACACATCAAAACAACTCCTTTGTTCTTCAGACATCAGAGGAAACCATCCATCCTCTTCAGAGAGAGCAGACCTCCTCATTTACAGTATCTTTCCTAACAAAAACTGCTCTCCACAGGAATGTTCTGAATTATTTTTTTCTCACCAGGGAATAAAACCTATTGTTGTTGAAGCTGATGGTTTCCAGACAACTGATTGTGGTTCAAGAGACCATGTCTACAGAAAACAAGTAAAGACTGCTTATGCTCAGGCCTAAGATGCATACCAGTACAGTGACATATTTGTCAGGTATGGTAACCTATACCTAAAATGTGACCTCAGCGTTTAAACCATCATTGGTGAGGAGTGAACACACACTGCAAGACATGAACACACACCCAGAGCACTGCTGCACCCAGGGAGCAATGTAGGTGCACCCTCGGCACCGAAATCGAACCAGCAACCTTCTAAATACAAGACTGATTCACCAACCAGTAGGCCACAACTGCCCCCCAAAGTAGAATATTGGAGGGGGGTTCAGTGTGTTGTTTTAAATGTCCTTTAAGGTCATTGCCCATCCTCTTCTCAACTCTAGTCATTAAATCAATGATCAATGAAACCACTGATGTAAAGTCAAATGTGCTGGGCAAATTTATTTAGAGACACAGCATACCATAGTTTAGCATACTGGTCGCCACCATGATTCTTACATTATTAAAAATAAAGGTGCTAAAGAGTTATTTGCAGTCAGAACAATTTCTTATTACTTAGAGATCATTAAATAAGTACAATTTTGTTTCTGTTGATTTGGAACATTTAGTTGGAGTTATTTTGTTGATAGCCCACTGCTGCTGACGAGAAACTTCATCTGTCAGTAACCAACAAAAAACACGGGCTAATTTGCATCTCATTAATCTCATTACTCCTTAAGGGATTCTGCGCTGTTCTTCCCTCTTCTGTATTCTCTCTTTTGGATCTACATTACCGTCTTAATCCCAGCTCATTAAAAATACTCTTGAAGTTTAAAAATCTCCCCTTTCCTGCTTCTGTCCTCACACAATGGCAGATGGATGAATCCTGTTCTCTGTTTGGGCCCGAGGAGCTTGATTAAAAACACCTTTCCGACCCTCGATAAGCGGATGGATTAAACAAGCTCACTGATTGCCTGGTCATTTCTTTCCCATTCATAATTGAAAGCTGTAATATGTCCCAAGTGCTTATTAATTAAAACTATGAGGTAAAAGGCCCAAGGGGGACAATATTTAGGCCTCATTAAAATATAATAATGTTACCTAATTGTTCTTCTTAATATTATTGCCACACGCAAGCGGTAATGGAATAAAAACACAAAGACGCTGAGTCCTTATCCTGCTGAGTGCATATGACTTGTTTTGCATGCTGTTTATAAATTCATGATGCTTTAGTCATATTTTAATTAAAAAGGGACCGCGGCTTGTTTTCACGATGAATCCCTGAGCAGCACTTACATTTACATTAGCACTTATAATGCACAGTGTTCTTGATCAACGAGACAAACTTAATGATGAAATGAAATCCATTCATCATACTGAAGATGCAGTCATTTAGAGTTGCTAAATACTGAGGGTTCTTTATTTCTCCCTCTCTCTCTCTGTCATCTCTTCTGTCCATGTGTTCCTGCAGGAAACAGTTCAAGAGCTGAATATCTCCACATTAAAAAATGATTGACAAAGACAATTATGGTTTACTCTGTCAAAAATGAAATCATTGACACCTGGTGCTTCTCAGAAAATAATGCATGTTTGTTACATACATTTCATTCCGAAAATAACTGAGGAATATTTTAAAGTCTAATAAGTCTGTTGTAAGTGACACACTTCCTGCTGCCAGTTGGTGGCACTATGACTGTAACTCACAATAGCCACATCATTGTGATCAAAAATATGTTTGGTGTCGTGGGCTGAAGTTTTATGTAAGTCACTCAATGCATGCAGAAGATATGAGACACTTCCTGTTCCATTTATTGACATAAATTGATTGCCTCGCCATAGCAACACCTTTGGAAATATCAACAATCCGTTCACAGCTTAGCATTTTTAATATCTCTTGTTTTTTTTAAGTAGGAAGTGACTTGGGTAAATTTTGAAGGACTTTTTTTAACTGTTTAAAAGTCCTTAAATATCACTTAAACTAAACTAAAACTAAAACACTTCCTGCTGCCAGTTGGTGGTGCTATGACTGTGACTCACAATAGCTTGCTCAATGCATGCTGTAGATGTTAGAGACTCCCGGTTCCTTTTTCCATTTTTGCCATAATTTTACCACTTTGCCATGGCAACACCATTCGAGATCGCAAATGGCAATTTTAATCTTCAATGTCTTCACATGATGCTCGACAAGTTTGGTGACAATCACATGAAATCTCTAAGAGGAGTATTTAAAAGTTCACAGCATGTACCTTTCAAAAAATCCAAAATGGCCGACTTCCTGTTCCAGCTAAGGGGTGTCAGTGCAAAAGTTGTCTGGGTCGACATGACTAATACATGTATACACAGTTTTGTATACAGGTGCGTGCATGTATGTATGATATATGCATGCACCTGTACCATGCACCATCTTTTTGTGCCCCTTCCTAACATGACTCTGCCAATGACTCTGATGTGTGTGCCGAATTTTAGGACTTTTTGAGCATGTTCAGGGACCCAAAAGGCCCCAAAAACCTTGGAAAAAAAGAATAAAAAGTAATAATCCTAAGAAAACACACTTTCAGTGCTTGGCCCTAAATATGGAGTGAGGAAGAACACAGAGGCCAAAACCAGTGCAGAGTTATTCAAGGAGAAATGGCACCTGGCCTCGGGGAAATCAAGGCTGCCTTCAACTGGATTACTCTTGGCACAATACAGATATGGTATTGTTTAATGCCCCCGCCCATCTGTCTTGTATGTAATCCTTTATCTCGCTCTATAGTAATATAGCCTTCAGTGCAGGTCAGTTGTGTTGTCCAGTGTTGAAGGTGAAACACTTCCATTTAGGATTGACTTGACAAAAATGTTTCTTATGATCTTAAACAAATCTTCATCTGAAGGTGTGTTTTAATGTTTGAAATTACTTTTGTAGACAAAAATATAACTGTGCCAACATATTAATTTATTACTATTTTATTACTAATTAATTTATTACTAATTAAAGTGTTTTATTAAACATTTTTATTAAACAAATAGTTTTGAAATAGATGACTTGGACCAAAGAATAAAAAGCAGCCAAGAAGAGTCAAGCATTGATGGAAATTCCTTCAATACTGCTTCAAAAGTTTCTTAGGTTGAGACCTCAAGGAGCTGAATGATAACATGTGTGTAGGACAGGAAAAGGTGTGTGTGTGTGTGTGTGTGTGTGTGTGTGTTTGGGTGTGTGTCACGTTTTATGTTTGTGTAAGTGTTTGTGCGCTGGTTTATCTCCCCTAAATGAGAACTCAGTACCTGTGATTGTGACAGGGATTCCAGTGTGCTGATATTCCTCAATGTCACATGGACTTTTTCAAGCAAACTTGGGCCTTTATTGGATGAGAGGAAGATAAACTCCAGTCTAACCCTGGAAATCAAGACTGACGTATCTTTGCGAATGCTAGTAATGTAGCTGCTGACTGACATCTGTGCTACTCTGTGAGCCTCACAAATCTGTTTTAATATGGCTGTCTCTCAGTCACAGAAGATGATGAAACCACAGAGACGTTGAG
This sequence comes from Botia kubotai, assembly GCA_036877585.1. NCBI lineage: Eukaryota > Metazoa > Chordata > Actinopteri > Cypriniformes > Botiidae > Botia > Botia kubotai. Next base: position 8,182 of record JAZGTI010018411.1, read on the forward strand.
AATGAGACGATTCAAATAAAATATTAGAGGAAGAACAGAAGTGATGAGTGACTGAAACAAGGGAGTTTTTCTCTCATGTCCAAACCCAGAACATGCACAGCAGAAACCCAGTACATCCTTTCCCATTATTTCCATTATTATAAGTATCAAAAAATCAGTGATCCATTGAGACTGTGACATCATAATAGATTAATTACATGAAAATTGTATGCTAAAGTGGAATAGAAGGTTTTCTATTAGAATCTTCTAAAAGATTTTACCTTCTAATCTAATCTTCTAATCTGCTAACCTTATATGCCTATGATTTCAGTAACAGTCCATTAGTGAAACAACTCGGAGCTTTTGTGACCCATGACATATTAATCTATATTCTCTAATGATGTCACACCTTTCCCGAGTCCATCTCTCACCTCACCATATCACTGAAGTCATTTAACACTTTGTCCCTTATATTAAACCATTTTGTGGAGCATCAAGTTTGTCATTTGTAGAAGAAAATGACAAGCAGGCTTTTTACACACGATGAATCACAAACTAAATATTTCTACAAAAGGTCAAAACTTCACGTCCTGTTGGAACTCCACCAAGATTTTTCTATGTTTGTCATGTTATAAAAACGTGATCTGGCACAGACTTATCTCATAGCTGACATACACACCACAACTAGACCTCTGAATCTTGTGCCAGATAATGTGTCCAGATGGTTACACATTAGACAGAAAAATCACAGATGAAATTGTTTCTCCTAGACAGCAGTAAGGAGAACATCTTGGCCCTACACACATCTACAATTCCTAAAAGAGAAATTTAAACAGTAAAAATAAGGCAACTCTTAATATACAGTAAGAGTAAAGAGCACTATAATTAATGTTAATTAAATCAGATAATTTGGTATTAGGGGAAGGCAATAAGAAATGATGGATTTATACTGAAATCCAGCCTGTACTCAAACCCATATACAACCATATAGGTTGTTTGTCATGTAACAGAAATATGATTCAATGATTGTTTACTAAATTAACATCCATACTGACAGCAGGAGACACCACTGAAACGTTCACTTTACTCCAGTAAAGTAACTGCAGAAAGCACAGTTTATATCTGGTGAGGTTAGTAGGGCTTGGGTTAGGAAGTCATCACTCTGTGTGTTTATGAGGCTTGAGATGCTGACAGCAGGAGACACATCCATCATCAATGTACTGCATACCACTAAAATGGGTTAATGAAAGTCTTTTGAAGTGAAACGATACACGTGCTAAAGAAAACAATTAACAATTTAAGCTTTAAGCTCAAAATATTAATAGTTTTTTTTCACAAATGTATCGTTTGGCTTCAGAATATATTAATTTATTAATAATTTATTATATTATTATTTATTTACGTTCACGATGGGTGGGTGTACATAGCTTGATTGGTAGAGTATTTTATTATAACAGCGCAATAACTATCCCAGGAAACTTCAATCCTGGCTTCAATCCCAGGAAACACATGTACTAATAAATGTGCACATTAAATGCACTGTAAATCATATTTAAAATTATCTGCCAATTTATAAATGTAAATGTACATTTGTAATGTAAAATCACCCGCTAGAGGACACCTGACTTTAAAATGTAACAATAGGTCGTAATAAGCTACCAAAATGGCAATACAACTTCACATTGTTCCAAAGCAGCATCTGTTGGGTTTTTTTTTCTCCAGTGATAATTCCTCCGCTTTTGGGGCACATAAAACAGACACAAACAAAAAACCCCAAACAGTACACGTTTCTCTGTTCACCTATAAAGAAAACACTCATTTCAAAAGCTGCATTGATTTCTCAGCATAAACTGTGATAAAATGAGTTCCTCTTAGGTGTTCCTCTCTGGTGACCCCTGACAGCACTGGTCTTCTCATTCAGTAGAGACACAGAGGGTCTGTAAATAGAGCTGGGAGTTCAGTATGATGAAGGAGGTCCTGCAGGACAACTCCAGGACAGTAACAGCTACCAGAGTCTGAAGATTCAACCTTGAACATAATAATGCTGATGTGTCAATGAGGCCATGTGGTGTAATATAAGACAAAATATGTATTTCTTATTTATATTGCAGATATAATTGAGTGTGCAGTTCTTCAGTGGCAAAATGCTTGATTTGAACCTAATGCTCAATGAACTACAAGCAAGAGAAGACATTCCCTGCATTGAATTTCTTTCAAAAACATGAATACAGCAACTTCTGCTTCAACCAATTATGTGTGTATGTGGCGGGAATACATGTCAGAGTACATAGTGGTCTACAAACTGTCACTTCATGTTTAATGAAGACCTTTATTTGTTCCCCTAATAATCCAATATATCCGGTGAATTTCTCATGCTGCTGTCAGAAATGCATTCAAATCAAGAAATGTGGAATATTCCTCGAAGGAATAAAGGTTATTACAACTTTAGCCTAATCAAAGCACAATGTTAAGACAAATTTAGACTCATCTCTTAAATAAAAAGTCAAAATTACAGTAAAACATTTACAATAGCTGTCTCCCTGCCCCCATTGTAAATCGTGTCACATGGTGTGATATTACATGCATTAAAATACACAGTTTTAAAATTATAGCCACTAACGGTAAACAATATACTTGTTAACACAAGTTATTGTCATCGCTCTGGTGCCATGATGACAACAGCAGTTTTAAATAGCTGTAGTTTGCTGTTTATTCAGACTTCATGATAAAATATCCCAAAGACTATAAAAACACTACAGACAACATTCACAGTTCTCAGCTCGTAGTCTTTAATGAAGAGATGTCCAGGACACAGCGCTTTATCCTGATCTATGTATCTTTGATTTTGATGCAGTAGAAAACCAATCGTTTGTGGCGCCACACCAGGCAAAGCATTAGTCATCATGCTTTTGTCATCATTGGTGAATTGAGCCATTTGTTTAAATTAAAACCATTCATTTATAAATATACACTTATAGGCAAAAGACATTCTCCCCTCATATTTTGATCTATGAAGGAATTAAGCGCTGCCCAACTGATTTAGAAATATGACTGAATATGGCTCCCCAAAACTGAATGTTTTGGCTCAAGGTCAATGATAAAAAGATATTTTTCAGAGAAATTATTGCTGCTTCATAAGGCCCTGACATTAATAATGACAAATTACAAACTAAGTGCATCAAATGAAAAGACATTAGGGTAAATCATGCTGCCACCTCCCATGTGTTATGGTAAGTAGCCTCAAACAACAGGAGAATGTTATTGAGGTGATATTTATTGATGCAACACAGATGAACAGGTAAATCAACTGTAAATGGAGCACTGAAGACTTTAATAACTGATTTAATTGTTCTTACAAATGCAAGAGCTTGTGGAGGGTGAAGAGGTGATGACAGCACACACTGAGCTGAATATCCAGCTGAGTAACAGGTGACTTCCTTACACAGGTGGAGAACAACAGACACACAGGAGACTTAAAACTAGGAGGAATTGATGAGGGA
>JAZGTI010018412.1:0-11659 GCA_036877585.1 Botia kubotai
GTTCTTGCAACCTAAAATTGTTAGCCTACAGTATGAGCACCAGTAATACTGATATTTGCTTTAGCAAGCACCACTAACCAGAGAAAACATCACACAGTTTCCCATATGTGGATACACAGCAATACACAAACCACCTGCTGTTCCAGAGAACTGAACTATGACCTCATGGTCCTGCTTACAAATGCAGAAAGCACATGGCCTGCCCAGCCAACAGATTTAGCTTGTGAGAACGTTTCCTTTACGTAACAAAAATGTAAATTTTTTTTATTTTGAACATTCCAGGAACGTTCGATGCGACCAGTTTTTTAGATGTATCGTTTACGATATTGTTTGGTTACATTGTATTAGTTGTATTAACAATATTGTTTGGTTACATGAATGTTATTCAAACGTTTTTTTAATTGTGTTTTAAAAATGTTCCACTAACTACTTAAGAGTAATGTTTTTGATATATGAGAACATTTGGAAAACGTTCTGAGAACGTTACCTGCAAGTTAGGTACTATTTTTTGGACCACAGCAGCTTTCACAAGCTGCACAGAAATCTTAGATCTATCAGATACAAACCCTGGAAGGAGGAGGCGTGACCCAGGAGGAGATATTTGAGTTCGAAGCTGTAGGATTGAATGTTCTGGACTGTTTCCCTCTGGGCTGCCGAATAGTAGCTCTCCTCCATCCTGCGGGTGCAACAGGTGGGACCCTGATGTTTGCAGATCAGAAGATCTGCGTCTGGGGAGTCATAGTCACAATGCAAATAACACACATCACAAAGTTATGTACTTTTCTTAAAGGGACAGTTCACCAAAAATGAAAATATTTAAAGGGACAGTTCACCAAAAAAATGTTAACTTCAAATGGAACTATCATTCCCTCGATAACGGTAGATAGTAAATAACTTAATATTGTAATTATTTTATTTATATTAGTTTCACTGATGTAAGTATTTATAGTTGAAAATGTCAAGGTGTCGTTTTCCAAACAGTGAATGGTGAGCACAGTTGTTAAACAATATTTTCACTCGTTCCTCTTCTGTTTTTTATATGCAGCTTATGTTTATCCACTTCAGAGTTTGATGATTCTCGGTCACCATCCGCATTTACTGTATGAAAGACAGTGTGAATGTTCTTCTCCTTTATGCGCCACACATGAAAGTCAAAGCGTTTGAAAAGCATGTAAACGAGAGCACAGATGAGTGAGGTCAAGATGATATCTGCTCAGCCTGACTGTCCCGTCCCATGTGACCGATTCTAGGCCAGTGGAACTCGATAAGTCATGCATTAGAACAGCTGAATGCAGTCACAGAGATTTCTCCTGACCTCTCTCACCTCCTCTGCTCTCAGTACGCATGGAGCGATGCCTCCCATTTAGCTTCCGTCGCATACTGTACATAAACAACAATTTGTGACAGACTGGATATGCCCATCATACGTTCTTTGAGTTTCTGAGCTGACCTCTCTCTCTCTCAGCTATGTTCTCACAAAATGTGGAACACGAGAAACGTCCGACAGTGTCCACTGCGTTGTCAACACCACCAGCGTTTCTGATTTATGCTCCGTCACCCACATGATTTGTGTCTAACCAAATATTTCTGGTTACACTTTACAGTTCCCGTAAGTTTATGCAGGCGCACAGTAACGCTAATAAACATGATGTAAATGCTCTTCAGGTCACCTTATAATTAGCTGTTTTATGCTAACATTTTTCTAACGTGTTTTCAAACTGTTTTCTTAACATATTTATGTTGCGTGTGCATTTTATGACGTCATATCTATTGAACGTCTATGTTAAATATGTTTGTATTTTCTTTAAAATGATGATATAAATTGTTGTACAAACTTTGCGCCCAGTTACAGCGTGTAAAATGCAAACTACACAATATTTAATTCTATATATTATATTTATAATTGTTATTGCCCTTCTTAAAACGTGCACGTTTGTAAACACATTGTTTTTGCCGCGTGCACAGAATTAAATGGTAAACTATAAAATCCATTATAACTTTTTGAACATATAATTTAAATAATTTCTCGCCCGGCCCAATCAAATGGTTGAATGTTTAGTTTCTTGGAAGTATTGCAAGTATTTGTTTGTTCTAACTGCATTACACATCGTTATATCAGTCAGTGTAATATATATAACCGAACCTGTTGCTGCTTTCTCCGGAACCAGTTTTAATGGACCGACCTGGCGCAGCTGGAAAGCGGTTTTAACTTCATGACAGCTTTGCGCACTGGCGCACTCAGAGCCCCACATTACCGCACTGAAGAGCGCGATCCAGACCCAACATACACGCGGTGCTGTTCTGCGGAGCATTGCACCATCTCAGTCCTTATAAAGCCGATGTGTTAGAAAGAGGAAAAAACAGACCAAAGTCAAAAGTATTATCCAGAAGAGACGGACATTTAAAAGCCGCTTATTAAAGTGTCCAGACGGGAACAGTTTCAACCCTCTTCTGTCACATGCTGCCGTGAATTGACAGGCTGGTTTAGAGGCATGTGAAGTCCGCGTGTGTGTGTGTGTTTGTGCGCATGTAAGTATGTGTGTGTGTGTGTGTGTGTGTGTGTTCCCTTCCTTTAAGCTGCTTTGCCGTGATACAAATGCCAAAACTGTGTGTACTTCTGTTTAATCACAATAATTAGTAAGTATATACAATTAAAAAATATTTGGAAAGTAAAAAATAATTAGAAAGCGCCCAGAAATGTGTACATTTCGGTTGTAATAAATTTCCCTAAGTCACATAAGCGAATTAAATGATGTCAGTATAGTTTCTTGTTTCGTAATGATCGTAACAGTGAAGTAACTGCGTGTATATATTGTGTGACTTGTTTACAGTACACAGTACATTGAAACTCTTGCAAGTTCTTGTAATATTGCATTTTTAACAATGCATTCGGCCACAAAAGACCAATATTTGAAAATAAATTATTCGAATACAGCTAAAATACCTTCTTGTGTCACTTTGCGTTATAAAACATTGTCGACAATTTGGTAACGACACGAGCGCGTTTTGTAATCGCGCCGCTGCTCCACTAGATGGCGACGTGCGGCAAATATAATGAGTGAGCCGCCGCTGAGAAGAAGAGACGATGACAGCCGTGTTGTAGTTCGGCGTTGCGTGAGTTTGGCGTACAGTTTTAATCACAGTTAACATTATTGAGTTTGATACTGATCGTGAATAACAAACATCCGACACGTCCCCACATAAACATGTCTGGAAATATCAAAGATAAAGAAGCATATCAGGTTAGCAGGACCGTTAACTTTGGTTTAAGTTATAGATTAATGGTTTATTTCGCATCCAGAGTTTTCCATGCGGTTTATTGTGTTTTGGCTGAAGACCCTGAAAATACAGAACCGGCTCCATCTCCAAACGACCGGTGCTTAGACGGCGAGTAGCTTTATGGTGCACTGAGATTCCCATTAGATGTAATGTTGCTTTCAAATAAACAAACGCATTTGTGATGGTGCGTCATTAAAATGTGATGTTTTTCTCTCCACAGAGATCCATCAGTGAAAAGAACCATTGGCAAGAAATGTGCTTTATTGATACCAGGTGTCAGATCAGCAGTTAGACAGAAAAGTATAAATCTATTTGTCTGTCTGTCTATATCTACATTTATAGCTGTCTGTCTACCTACCTACCTTATCATCACAATGTTTATTAAAATGATCTATCTAAGGGGGACCCAGAAGACAACGCAAAACTGTCTTGGGGTGTTTAAGTCGTGGGCTGACCAAACGGTTTCCAAACAACAACTCGAAGCATAAACTATGGGTGGACCAACCAGAGTCTCACCTGGAAAACCAGACTGTACCAGGTAAATCTGTTTGGTTTAAAGCTTATTTATCTATATACTGACGGTTTAACTCTTATGAATGAGTGACAGTAGGATATGTTTTGAGTTTAAACTTAAACCACTGATAAATATTCATTTCACAAGTTTATTAGTACTTTAGACAAACCTCGACTGCTCACGTTGTGTATCACTTTAGTTATTTAAACTAAAAGTTTGGTTTAGTAAAATATTTGGTTAACTAAATTAAATTGGTTTATCAAGTTGCGTTCAGCCGCTGTCCACAGATGTGTGTTCTTCATTTGAAGAGAAACGGTCGTCTTTCTCCAGCGGTCGAGCTTCCCCATCAGAACATCAACCTCATCTACAGCTCAGTCAAACCAGACCTGTGAAAGCTGAGACTTTTGCCGACTCATTTCTCTTTTGACAGCCATTAAATTGTTCCTCATAGACATTTTATACAAATTTTATACAATTAATATAGTGAATTTGCCGTCTATAGATATTTATGTTATTAAAACGCAGTACATCTAAAGTCAAGTGTTATATTGTTTGAAGTAACTTCTGTGATTTGAAATGACTAAATTTGCTTTAAATGGGAATAAAATGTTTATTTTGGTCGTTGTTCAAATCTAAAGTGGTTTATTACAATAATAATCACTTATTTTAAGAGTAGTTTTATAGTCTGTGACTTTCTTCAGAAGCAATTGTTTGTTTCTGTCACGCCCAAGCGCAATGCATCTTGGGAATTCGCTGTTGGCGTGGAAATTGATCCCTTGTTGCTAATTATCTCGTCATCCAGACTGTCAGTTAGAAATTAAGCAACAAAATAATAGTTTTTTGGAAAGAAGCAATCTGTGTAGAATAGACTAGAACTGAGTTTCCCTCATGTTTTTCCAACCAGTTTAAAAATGATTTCTCGATTTCAATGAAGGTTCTGTGTAACATCCCCAAGTTGAGCGTAAAGTTTTTTATCTTCCTTTTTTTGATGTTTATGACCCTAGCAAAAACTCCTTAGTGCATCGTTCATGAATTATTAAATTATCATTTGCATGCGGCTTCGTGTGTTGTGTATCATGGATTAAAATCTTGGATTCTGAGCATTTTTACGTATTCTTGATGTTCTGTACAGTGTCAATAATTTATAAGTGAAATGAAGACATTCATTCACGTGTGTGTGTGTGTGTGTGTGTGTAGTTTAGTCAGTGCTGATGTGGTTGTTAATTGAATGGGATATGGATCGTGTCTAAACGCATTACAATGGGGCCATCCCAGGGAGATCTGTGGGTTGTCAATATGGCAAAGACAGAAAGTACCAAGAGATTCCATCTAAGCCCAAGAGCCCCTCCCACTTCCTCCAGTTAAGGAACTGAATCTATTGCCCTGAAGGCCAGAATGAGACGCACAGGAAGAGCAGATTTAATTCAATTTGCATCGTAGAATTTCAGCGGTAGTGCATTACGAATTTAAATTGTGTGCTAAATGAAGTTTTTCGAGTCCATTGGCTGTATTTAGAAGAATTCGAGGTGACAGGAAGGTACAGGCTGGCTCTAGCTGTATTGTTTTCTTCTGGTTATGCAGATTGTTTATTGGATAAAACACTCGCAATTTAAGGTGGAAATCGAATCAGTAAATATGGAGGTGAGCTAAAATCATTTTACTGCTTTGGTTCGCGCGGATGTAACGTTTTTGCTAGGTACACGCGTTTTTCATTGCTCGCGACAATTTAGCATTTTGCACAAAATTGTGTCGTTCAGAAAAATATTTATATTTAAATGGGACAATAAGTGAAGTTTATGCATTTGTATACGCTGGTTGTATTTATTGTGCTGATTTATCAAACAATCAAATGATATTCCAGTATTTTTTTAGTTTTATCAGTATTACAGTAAAGGGTTTCACTTGTTTACTGGTTGGTAGCACTGGCACATGAAGATAGAATATCGTTTACTGGCAGTCGCATGCGCGTATCAGTTACTTCACAACAGTTTGACCTTGGCTCGTCTGTTCATCTGTAAGTCAATTTATTGGCCCCTGAGGGAAAATTCAGTATTAATGTTACGCTAATATATTTAAACACCACAAACAGATTATACACTGCGGTGTGCTGTGATATCTAACCACACTTTTGACTAGAGATGGAGGGGGCTGCAGGATGTATATTGCCTGTATATACTGTTTGTGCACGAATATTTGATATGCTGAGAAAATTCTACCGATAAAACAACCCAAAATGTGTCAGCTGTTCCTCTGAGCGGTGACATTTCTGTGTTTGAATTTTCATCAGCCCTGTATTCATCGGAGGGACAAACGAAAGCATCTCTGTGTTGTCAGAAATATTTTGCGTTCCCCGTGGCTGTTTTGTTGATTGTTTTTGGCAGTGTGAGAATCTAAGCGTGGAGGGAATTCGAGAACACAGACTATCAGACCACAAGCTAGAGTCAACGTTTGTGGTATGCTTATTATTTACACGTTCATATTACACCTAGTTTTTTTTCACATTGCAAAATTACGCATACACATTAAAATACACATTTACATTAAAACTGCATTTCTGCAGTATGGACATTTCTGGACAGTCACCTTTACCGAATACTGTTAATTATAATATAGAAACATGCATTTTCTGTTAAGCTGTTTCGAAACACAAAGTGTTGTGAAAAGCGCATACAACTGCGTGTGAATTGAATATTCCGCATGTCTGTTTGTGTGCAAAAGTGAGAAAAACCAATAAATGTTTCACCAGCTGAACAGTTGACATGTTTCTGTTGATAGTTTCTGTTTGTTCTGTTGACCTTTGACCTCCCCCTTGTTTACTTCTAATGGTTTTCCGCACATTTCACAAAACAATGCTAATGCCGATTTTGTGGACGTACTGTGCTGTAGGGAACGTATAAATATGTATAACATATAAAACATATGAAAAAGCTATTACTGCGTGTCGCACAGCAGCAGAAAGAAAGAAATATTTTCATAATCGATAAAACGTGTTCTTTCAGTAATCGTGTTAAGCGTACATACCGTAGTTTTACCGAGAAACTCGCTGAGAAACTGTGGCCTGGTGCGCAGGCTGTAAACATTTCTCTGATTTGCATCTATTGATAAATGATAAAACGTCTCACCAGCCCTCGCAAAACATGCCTGCAAACGCTGGCCAGCTCGTAGGCTGCTTTTTGGATAAGCAACACTCCTACAAATTGAACGACGAGAAGAAAAGAGCTAAAAAGATTATCTGCTACATGGCAGAGGCTGTCAACTGCGATTATGCATATGCACGAGCCAAGCGGTATTAATCATGAGGAGAATTAGACGACAAAATGCGCCACGAATGTATCGGAGGCCACAGAAACTAAAGCATCTGATGCTAATCTCTTTATGTTTAAATACCTTTAAAATATAGCCTGTGGAAAATCGATTGCGCCGCTTAAAGACGTGCGCCGGACAATGAAGATGATCTTGTGGGGAAAACTGCCATATTCATAACCGTAATTATAGTTTTTTACGAGGTCGGCTGGATTGCTCCTTTTCAGTTAATGAGGCACAATTAAATGAAAGCAAGCTGTGAATATTTTTTTGGACGCGTTTATGGAATAATATTTTCTTTGGAGGGTTTATGTTGAACTCTCAGAGCAGCAATGCTGTTGTTGGCGTTCCCCATAAAAACCAGCAACACAGCCGCACATTTAACACGCTAACTAAGTTAATTGCATCGTTTAGCTATAGTTAATGGTTATAGTTAGCTTGGGCTCATGTTGGTTAGATAAACTTCAGGGTTAAATGTTAGAGAAAAATGTTTGTTCTATAACGTTTTCTTACAATAATTCGTGTAACAGGTTAGGCCGAATTAAGTACTGAATGTAACTCAGTGGAGTTGCTTTCCCGCTATGCAATACAAAGGTTGAAATCAACGATGTAAGAGACATTTAAAGCTACAGTACCTCATTTTCATCAAGGTTAATTTTATGTTGAATAATAGTTCCTATTACAAAATTAATGTGATTTGTGCATGTAAGTCTTTTGAAAACAGACATGAATCACCCCCTAACACCCGTTAGGCTGCATACTTCCGTGACCAAATCACGTCGAAAAATTGCGCTAATTTTTGTCCAAAGTGTTCTCCCGTCCCTCGACGGGGGGGACGGACGTTCATTAGCCCGTCGCAGTCGGTCCTGAAGGCCTCTCTTCCCCTCCGTAATTTTACCCACTTACGCCAACAGCTGCCTCAAATTAGCAAGCTTCCTCAGGTATGCAAATATATGCAAATGTGTGGGCGGATGCTTTGAAGTCGATGTGCTGAGACACTGAAAGGTTGGAAACTCTGGATAGCGCACGATGGTAAACATCTGCTTGGGCCTCTGCGCTTGCCGTCCCCGGAGAATTAATGAGCCAGATTCAACTAGAGCAAATTTAATCAATGATTAAGTATGCGCGATTGACGATATTAGTATCCCTGCCCCCGATGCGTGCCATTGGTTGTAGGTTGTGATTTACGTTAGAAAATGGTTTCACAAACGCACCATATAAAGATGTGTTTTGATATTTAGTTTGAGTTAATTACTCTTCCGGATGAATAATTACCGTTACTCTGCTGTTTTTAAGAAATGAATATGCTCATGTTGAAATTCACGGGTGAAAAAATATGCTCCTGTCAGGTGCTTTATTAATTAGATCTTTATTGTAGAGCCTCGAGGACCCAGAAAAACCTGTAAATTCATTAACAAACAACGTTACCTAGAAAATAAGTTTTGTGTGAATTTTCGAGTATATACTGTAGAAAGTAAACAAATGTAGAAACGTTGTATTTTTTAATACACCGTTTCTACTAAAATATTGACTTTAGTGCAAACTTTAGCCCCAAGACGTTGCGAAAGTGTCACATTTGGGGCGAAATATTTAAAGTCGAATTCACTTCAAAAGTTGTGTGTTTAAATTTTTATCCAATATGTTACAGCATATATGATGGGGACGTCAAAATGTACCGTATAGTAAGAGAACACTGGGTAGTTTTTTGAATGATGGATTGATGTGTATGTACGTTGTTAGCACGGCCAGCGCAGGAGCCCAGTTTTATTTCGTATCTCATATCTGAAATAACACGCATTACTAAACGAAAACGTTCTTCGCTCACCCTATCAAAATGTCTGTGGGAGACGGAAAATAAATATTGATCAAAGACTTTGAAGGTTTGCTGTTGTGCTACGTAAACACGGTTTAAAAACGCTTGCGGTCGTTGTCGGTAGTCATTCGAATGATGTCTTTAAGTCCAGAGTTGATGCTCCAGATTCTGATTATGTTTGCTGGATTGGACAGTTTGAGGATGCAGATGAAATCAGAGAGGAAAACAGGGGTGAAGCGGAGAGCTGTGGTGCATGCTGGGATACGTGCATGCTCCTGAACTCCCAGTCTTAATTGGGCTAATTTGATGCGGCCGAATGCATTTTTAGCACGTATTCTCATGACTTTTTAATATGGGCGCCATAAAACTTGGGAAAAGATGGGGGGTTGGAATTACTTTTGTGGGTCAGATGCAGCCTTCTTAAAGATCGTGGGCACCAGATCCTCACTGTGTTTAATCAAGCGCGCTCATTAAAAATAAACTGCCCGTGGTGACACGGTTCTCGGCGTCCGCGTGATTGCGTTACATTTAATTGCATATGAATAATTAGAGCTAATCACTAACATAGCTGCTGACATTCTGTGGTTCATCTTAAAAATGCTAATCTGAGGCGTCGTTTGCAAATGCCAGGGTTTGTTCTCACAACACTGCTGTTATATTGCATATGAGTGGAGCAGAGAATCAGCTGTGGGCCCCGGACCCCTAAATATCACAGACATTTAACACAACAACACTCCGCTTGTGTGAAACTGCTTAATTGAGACGCTCATCAGTAAATGGACCCGCCGTGCGCACGAACCAACAATGTCACCATAAACCCGCCGCAAATTTACGAGAGTAACGAATGTGTTAACTCACAGCCGCTGTTCGTAAATCCGACAGAACGCGCTGGTGAGTTATTATCGAAGAGATGTACAGTACGCCGACGCTGTGGGTGAACCATTTAAAAGGAATTCGATTTGCCTCAGGACATCGTCTGCAAACTCCGTCTGCAGTTACCCAGGCAGAAACGAGACCTCGCACGCCCACGCAGAACACACACTCACCCAGTGCAGTTATATATGTTAAATAATGCAGAAATGTACTCGTATATAGGGTTGTGGTCTAGCGTTGCATGTTTGCGTAATGCGTATCGCTTAGCGCGGCAAAACAACGAGTCTTTGGCAGCGGCTAGCTTGATTTTGGGGTGGTTACCTAACACGATTTTAGCCCCGCGGAATGTTTCCGCCTTAACAAGCAGCTGGTGAAAATGCCTGTGAATTTGGGCAAAAAAGGAGCCAAATGAAATGAAGGGAGGAGAAAATAGAGGAGGAAGGAGAGGGGTGTGAGGAGCAGGTCTAATGCCCGGGGACAATTCTTCACGGTGACACAAAACTAGGCCACGGCTAAAAATGAACAGCGAGCTCCATCTCGCTTACTCACAGATATAGAAATAAAAAAAACGTCCAGGAAAATAAGTGTTTTCTTAGCGCGCTGCATGGAAAACAGCGGCCTTCTGCAGGAGGCTTGTTCTCTGAGCATCAGTTAGGTCATTTCTCATACGCTGTATACATTTTAAGAAATGAATAGGCGTGTGTACAGTAATTTAGGTATTTTATAAAAGGGTTTCAAAATATGGTCTGGCTTATCTGGGGCTTTTAAACATATTTATTTATTTACACAAGAGTAGGAAAATTTCCAGGCTGGGAACAGAGACAGAACTTTAGCCGAGAGATTGGGGTGTTTTGACATATTATTGTAATACATGCATATATTTGTGTAAAACTATGTGAAAGGATATGACAAAAACCAACAGCATGGAAAGTAAATTCCACGCAGCCAAAATGCATGTTTTAATCGATGCATTTTTATTAAAACTAAACTTCCAGAAAAAGTTTTTTTTGAAATGTAACTGTGATTTTGAAAACAACTCAGATCTAATTTCATCTGGTTTCATGTTTGATGCAGTACATTAAGACAGTACAGTAACGAAGGTATGGCAACGTTGCACACAGTAGGTGTGTAAAACTCAGAAAAGCCTCTTACAGTTAAAGACTTAAAGCGATAGATTTATTTGATAGTGACTGGCGATAGGCAAACCGGGGGATTTATACGTCTCGCACTATCGCATGTATAATGCATGCTCGTCATATCGCGTCTTTGATTAAGTATGATTACCCATCTGCGTCATACCGTACAGAGTGACGCAATGTCTTACTTTAAAACGACGTATTAATAAAAAATAATATTACGGCATTTTGTTGACTAATTATTTAATTGGTCCGTCAAAGACATTTTTACACCAGAATTGAATGAAAACGCATCATCATGATATTTGAGATGTGAAAGCCACTCGAAAGTAAACAAGCGTTGCTTATTATTTTAAATGTTAATTGTTGAATACAGCTGACTTCTAGCACACTGCTATTTTATATCATGCACTATATAGTCGCTGTTTAATCATTTAATTACAGTCATGTTTGCGTCTGGTCATGCTTACAGATGATGTCATCCATCAGACGCTGCTCTGAAAGTGCTCAGATCGATGGCAGATTTCAGGAGGGGCGGGGCAAGTGGATCAAACGCGTCCAATTAACAATCTCGCAGTCTGAATTCTTATTAAATATTCATGACCGTCTAGCGCTCGGGTCATCCGAGACGGACATTTATAACTAATGCAATTCATATACATTAACAAAGGCTCGGTGCATTTTTAATGCGTTGTCAGTTATGCAAATTCCGTGTTATGTAATTATGTCACATCTCTGGTG
>JAZGTI010018413.1:0-11658 GCA_036877585.1 Botia kubotai
AAACTGTAATGTGTCACCTGTGTTTATTCATGTCCTCAGCTTGCTCTCCCACCTCCCATGATAAGTACTCAAGCATGTTACTCTGTCACTATTAGTGAATGTTTGTTTGTGACCCCACGAATCATATGGCTTGCTGAGCTGAGGTTTGTATTACTAACCATCAGATTTACAGTTAAAAACAAACAAAAAAACATCACATAAACTTACATTTCTCTACAAATCACATAAACTAACAGATCACAAATAGATTAGACTTGGTGTTTTGAAGATTTTTCTAGTGTTCTTGGTTCAGTAAACAACCAGAAGCTACTAAAAGCACCCAGAAGCCTCCAGCATCATGCATCAAGTTTATCAGAAGCTTTATTAAGATAATCTATCCTGAACAATTACTGAACATACCACATAAAAAGGAGCAGCTCGCAAAGAGTCACTAACACGCAGAGGAGGAGAAGATTATTGTCTATAATTAATCTTTATTATGGTATCACTGCGCTGCCTCAGAAGTGATGTCATCAGTGGAATAAATATTCTCCACACCTTTTAATAACACAACAAACATTCCTGTGTTGCACAAGTGGTTTTAATAGGCCCCCAAACACTTACACAAACATCCACTAAACTGTACTCTTCATAAGAAGAAAAATGCCACTGAACTACAGCTCGTGTCAACCCTTAAAGAACAAGTGTAGCCAAAAATGAGATTTTGCTCATAAATGACTCACACTGAAGACATCCTGGGAGGATGTCTTTAATTCAGATGAACACAATCATAATGATATTAAATCATATCGTGGCTCTTCCCAGCTTTAAAATGACAGTGAATGATCGTCATTATTTTGAAGCTACGGAAAGCACATCCATCTATCATATAAGTAATTCACACGACTCCAGGGGGTTAATAAATGTCTTCTGACATGAAAAGAAAGGAAGACGTTTCTTGAGAGGCTCTTCACAAAAGTCACGTTGTCTCTCTTTCTCTCTCCTTTTTGTTCATTTATCAAATGTTTTGTTGCTTTTATATTAACATGATAATGTTAAAGACTAAAAGCGGAACCCCTGACAAGACAACAGTATCCAGCTGCTAGAAGAAATCACAAGGTTGAACTAAACGATGGATTTTAGAGGTTGTAAACAGCACACAGTGTGCTGTCAGAACCGCTGCGTATTCTTCATTAGTGAGGTGGAGGCAGCATGCAGACTCGTACTGTCACGGGTCTGTCAGCCTTTCCCAGATGCTGTGGGTCATAAACACAACACAACTGTGCCCTCAACAATTGCTTATTGTCACTGTCATTTCATCCTACAGTTTTAGGGAGAATAACAGACAGATGAGTTCTCTTGTATCAAATCATGCCTGTGAATGTAGAACAGATGTAGATTATAAAGCCTCTTGAAGTTCTACTATAATACCATCATTCATTTCTTCCTCTATCAACACAAACAGAATAAATATAAACACACAAACATGCCCTGTTATGACCACACGATTATGGTGGGGAGCTGTTGATTATATTTATACTCAGCTAATGGTATTTTCTGTCCATGATTGGAAACATTTCTGCTTTTTTACATTTTGATCACTGTGTAGTGTGTTTACTAGGTCATGGCTTATTAATTTTACTGTACTTGTGGGACATCTGATCTCCACAATGTAGCTGAAGCTCTCCCCCTCCCCTCCACCAAACACACACAATCTATCACGTTATATAAACGGGGACATTCCATAGACGTCTCTTGCTCTTACATACAGCCACTTTGAATGACTAGAACATAACCCTAACCCACCCTAACCTAACCCTAACAGAACAACTACCTTCATTTACTAGTTTTATATTGTTTTTATAAATGAGTTTTGTCAGGTTTAGAACACTTCTGGGTGCTCATTTGTCCCCACACACAGTTAAGGAAGTAAACACACATACAGTGACATTTTCCCTCATGTTTTTGGGACCCTGAACAGGAATACAGACATGCCAATCTCAGAACCTGAGGTTTAAAACAGCTTTCGACAGAAGCACAGAACCACACACAAGTGCTCACATGCTTTCAATTCATCTTGACCTTTGCAGACATCTTCAGATGTTCCTCTCTCTCCAAAAAGCCCTCAATAAAGGAAGCCCACTCTGCTGCGCCTTCAGCAAACATGCCTGTTGTTCACCAATTGTGCACTCAAAATAGTTTCTGGCAGGTCTGCCTAATGATTTGATTGGAGGAAGTGTACATCCTGAACCAATCAGGCTCCGCACATTTTTCTGACAGCAGCAGATTTGAGTGAGTCGAGTTTTTGAGTGACACAAGTTTTTAATTTGACACCCTGATGAGACAATCCTTCATTGATTAAAGGCTAGTGATGAGTCACTAATCCGGCCAAGATTGTGTTTTTAAATGAACACATACCTCAGTGTATGTTGTTTTGCCACTTATACAGTAATTCACTAAAGAGACGTAAAATTATTAATACATTCAATAAATTCACTTTCTGTGTTTAATAAAGACTCTATATGTTTCACTATATAACAAACTCAGCACAGCTTTCTCTCTGCGTAACATCTCACTTCTCATAGTCTCTCACATTCTTTCTGTCCTTCATACACACACACAGATGTGACAGGTCTTAACCCCTAAACATACCTATGCAATGCAAACACACACACACACACACACAGCTGACCAGTCTGCTCTGGGGAAAGCCAGTGAAACAGAAGAATGTTTCTTTTATATCCTCAAATATTCAGACAGCCTTTGAACTGATAATCAACAAACAAACATTAAAAAACTAATTCTCTGACTCCACTGAGAAACCCTCGCTGAGAAAGTGCACAGACTAAACTCCTGTGACACACTCCAGAGACTTCCTGACAACTCTAACAAAAGTTTAAAAGATGATCTTACTGGTACGAGGGGAAATTCTGCAGGGGGGAAACCAGCTCATGCCCACCACCCACAACCTTACCTAGGGGTGAGAAGGGAATTTGGGGAAGTTTGATTTGATTGTTGTCTGGGACTTCCAGGCCCGAATGTTTATACAGACCAGAACTCTGCAGCTCTCCCCCTATACTTCACTGTTGGACAAGCTTGGCTAATCATGCATCTGCAGTTACTCGCCCATGTTTCACTGTTCTAAGATCAGGTTAACTAGCCCTGATCTTGCCTATAGAAGAAAGAACACTCAACAAGACCCAGTTAAATAGTAAAATCTCTGGTGGTCAGGATGAGGTCAATGTTTGTTGCATTTAAAACCAGGAAATGTTTACAACACTGAGCCACACGCACATCTTGTGGTTGTATGTTGTGATGAAGAGGATCGGAGTTAAACAAATACTGGAAGATGCAGCCATGTGCTCATGTACTGGGAGAAACACTCACACACACACAGCAAAATGCTTATGACTTTCCACAAATGTGAAGCTCAATAAATCAGGTCTTGTGTAGCTGAATTCTGACCATTAGCTTAAGTTTATTCTGGTGAAGAACTGCCTGCATAGACACAAACCTTGCTGACTAACATGGAACTGAAATAACTGCACAGCAGTGTCAGTCTGTGGATGAAGCCCTGTGAGGTCAAGACTAATGAACAAATGAATATATGAATGAGAAAATGAAGAGGAATGTGAGAAAGAGACAGAGGGTGTGGCATCATGTTGTCAGAGCTCTGTGATTGGTGTTCCTGAGTGTGTGTCAAAGAGCTTGGAAGCCTGGAATCAGTTTTCCTTTCTGAAAACATGCCTGAAATTCATGTGCTGGCCATCCCAAAGCTGAAGTTACGTAAATCACTAGTGAGGACCACAAGCCCTCTACTGTTGCCATGGAAACAATGACCATCACTCGGAGGCGGACTGATTATAAGTTCATTACAGCTCATTAGGGCCACACTCAAAATGCTTGATCATCATGTGATTTATTTGACTTCAGTCTAATGAATCAGTATAGGCAGCACACAGGTCATGGGTTCGAGTCCCTGGGAACACACATACTGATATAATAAAACCACTGAATTCACTGTAAGTTGCTTTGGAGAAAATCACTTATGCATTAATATTAACCTAAAAAATTAAAAATGAGCTGCTTTGCATCATCTTTTAAATTACATGATTTATAGGTCGCACAAGCAAACAGCAACTGAACCAGTTTTGTTCTGATTGTTTTGTTCTGATTGCAGTTCACAAACTGTCTTGAGTGAGAAACTGAGAGAAGCTTCTAAATCTGATTGTGTGACATTTTCTCACCTTTAGCCTGGCAGTCGCTAGCACCACCAACAACAACTGCAGTATGTACAAGAACAAACATCGGTTTAGTTCTTGTTCTTACTGTGAAAGCAGACCAGTATCCATATAAGGTGAATGAACCTGATGAGCAGATTTGAGTGTCCTGTGGTCTGCTTGACTAAAAGCTCTCTGCTGTTTCCTCTCTCTCACTTTTAGAGTTTCAAGAATTGGCACCCTGATCACGAGACCATCGCACACCATGTCCTGAGGCAGCACACCTGTGTTTTGTTGCACCTCACCCGCCTGCATGTGTGACTGGAGCTTGTGACACACAGAGGGAAATTAAAGCAAATTCACTTCAAAATTCACTTTTTATCATTTAATTTTTTTGGGACTTTTTAGTGGAAAAGTGTGAATTTTAAAGGGGAACACCATTAAACACAAAAAACAGACATATAAACAGCACACATGGGATCTCTATAGTCTTCATTCTTTCTGTTCAGTGCCAAAAGAGGCTGCATGGGGAGCAAACAGATTTTGCTTCAGTCTTCTGCTCAGGGTTTTCTCCTCAGTAAATAACAGCAGTAATATCACGTGTCTCCTCTAGTTAAGATCTCAAACTGTACTCACATTCTGAATCAAACGTTACAGATTTCAAATACCAAAATATTTGAGCCATAGAAAATCATTTAACAGCTCAGTGCTCTCACTAAATGTCAATAATTCAGTGCTTTTTTATTTTACCCAAGAAGTTTTTAAAAAATCAGAGACAAAGATGATACATGAATGAAACGGAGTCTCCACAAGACATGAATGAGCATCGCTCTGGCCGTTTCATTTTGCTCCCAGATAAATGATCAAATGGCGTGTTACACTGCCACATGTTTGTTAATATGAACAGTACATTAAAATGACTGTGTATGTAAATAGCAGCAAATGTTCTTCCATGCAGTGGCACGACATGCGGTGAGTGAGATTCCTCGTAAGAGAGTAAGTTCTGCTCTTGATATTTGACACCCTTGATGTTTATCATTGACATCTTCAGCCAGCAGCCGTGTAAGAGAAGCAGTCGGGTCGATTCACACACAGAATGATGCTTTCAGTTTCTCGACAAAACCCCCACACACTCACACACTCATACACACACTCATACACACACACTCATACACACACACTCATACACACACACTCATACACACACACTCATACACACACACTCATACACACACTCATACACACACTCATACACACACTCATACACACACACACACACACACACACACTCATATGTGCACATTAACATAACCACAGGTGACTCTGCGTTTTCATGTTGTTAACACTCACAAACAGACGAGGGGTGAGAGTGTGTGTGTGGAAATTCAAAGACTGAGTAAAACAGCCTGATCTGACTGTATATCTGTCTGTCTGTCTGTACATCTGTCTGTCTGTCTGTACATCTGTCTGTCTGTCTGTGTGTGTACATCCATTAGTGAATCTAATGAATACTCTAGTTTTGCTGAAAGATTGTGAAGCCTATTTTTAAAGACAATTTCTTTTGTTGCAGTGACATTTCAGCACCCCGAACGCATTCTTGACATGTTTCATGAGCAATGTTCCTGTGCAATTATTCCTGCAACAAGGTGATTATTTTACTGCAGTGTTTAATAAATTAGCATGTGCCATATATGCATGTTTTAAGGGTTATACATATATTTTAAAGTGCATGAAGAGAAAACATGAGAGAAATGTTGCGTTTCAAACAAGGTACGCTTAACATGAATACAAATATAGCTGCAAGCAACAATTATAGGGACGAGATTTTTGTAGAGATGGAGATTAAAACAAGAATCCGTTTTTTTGAGACGTGATCTGAGACGTACTGCTGTACTGTGATTGGTCACATAGATCACTTTTACTCTCCGCCTTCCAATTTGTCAGTGTTTATGGGTATTATTTGCGATCAGTGGTGTGTGCGTGTGAACATTCATTCACATGCATCGACTGCAGCGCATCACGCATGCATTCTGGCCAACCACACTTCCCCCACACATTACTCTCTCTATAGATCAGACTCACACATATACACACTTCTGTGAAACCCATCTTCAGGGAAGTTCTAAAGACCTGTTTTCTGGAAATGGCTTTTACATTTGTTTGACCGTCGAGTTTACGAGCCTGAAAACCATATAACACAATATAACACACGCTTGTCTCACCTCAACACTTACAGAACGTTACAGAACATTATGAGTGGCAGAAAACAGCTTCAATAAGGACCAACATTCTGATCACAAAATCATCTCTCTTTACTAATTCACCGTACTGCTGTTTCGTTGACTGCAGATAAACCAAACCCTTAACCCTAAAACAGCGTGAGCAGACTTTGGTCTGGCTACTTTGTTTACAAATGACAGATGACTGTAATATTGCTACAGAAGGTGGCTGTGGGTTTCCTATAAGCCTGCTGAAATGCAACAAAGCAAATTAAACCTGTGGCTTCACATGAATAGCACACACGGGACATTATATCAGTTCATTGAAGGTGTGTTTACACACACTTCTGCTACATTAACCAAAAAAGAGGAATCAGCCCAATGCTACAGAAAAAAGACAGCCAGACTAACAGCTAATTGAGTTTACAGAGCACATTTCTGCTTTTCTTTTCCTTTTTTCTCTCTGTTGTTCCCTTTTTTTGGATTGTAAGTCAGGTCGCAACATTATATGATGCAACAGGGTGTGTTACATAAAAAACAAGGAACAACTTTTTATCAATGTGATGTGCTTGTAATTAAAGAATACAAAATATTTTTACAAGTGTATGCATTCATATGCATGTGCATACATTTCCAAACAGCAATTATACATTTAAATTAAACTCTTGACTTACTGACAGAACGTCACCACTGAGGGAAAACACCTAAAAGTGCCAAAAATATTTCAAGACACTTTCTAGACATTGCAGCGGAAGTTTAAAAAAATGGCCGCCGCTCCAGAAATTATTTTCATGCATACACCTTCACAGACAGTGCTGGCACAGCACTGGAAATCATGTACATACATCTTCATAATAAATCCCTTTCTAAGGATCTAATGTCATTAAATTGCACTTTAAAACACTTTTCTTTGCTTCTAATCACCAATCCAAGATGCCTGTGCGGGGAGGAGCTCACAATATCTCATGTGTTTTGTGAATGTTTGGTGCCGAGAAACTTAAAGGAACACAAACTGTGATTTCAGTAGAATGAATCCTCTCAGCTGTGTACGTGTGATGTGATGTGTTTGGGTTTGTGTGGGACGTTACTCACAAAAACACTCGCTGAGACGCTCTGATCTCGCATCATCTGAAATGACATCACTTCTCATGGCCTGTCGGTGACCCTGAGTCATTCCCGAGCCCTCAGATCAAAGAGAAAAGATTTCTGTCAATGTTTTATACCTCTGACCTTTTCATTTGAAAAAACAAATAAATAAATATCAAAGTCATAAACAGTGCCGTACAATCTGAATTTCACAGGATTCTTTTTCTAAAAGATACTTCAGAAACATGAGAAAACAAATTAATCAGATAAAACAACTACAGTTTGAACTGCATGTCACAGGTTAAACTTGCATGCACCTCAGTTCAAACATGTGTAACAGTTATAAGTGGCTACATCCTTACTCTCTAAAAAGAGGAACAGCACTGTTGTCCATATGCACCATGTCTGTCTGCGTGTGCCACAGAGTGCTGGGCCAGCCTGCCGCTGCCTTTTCCTGCCAGTCTCATTTATACTGTTGTTCAACCTGCTTCATGCTAAAGGTCTCTGACTGCTACGAGGCTTCTCTGCGCATCACCTGCAGCTAAAAGGCTGTTTTCAAGCAGACGGAGTGCAGATCTGCAGCGCGTTCATTAGCACGATTAGCAGCAGATAAGACAGACCCCTGACACATATGGATAATAAGGGCCGCGTGGGGCAGGGGGTGCAAGCTCGCTTTTTAAATACTAATTGTTGTTTGTTAGTATTAACGGTAGGGCTCTTTTCTAGCTAACTATGAGGTTTCTTCATATAATGTTGTTCTTCTGCTGGGGTAACCTTAATTTGCTTGTGACTTGCCCGATGTTCTTCTTCTGAGTCACTGTTACCGTAGTGAAGTGTGCAATGACGTGCTAATAGTTGCAGAATATATTAAGTGTTCCCTCTCTGGGCAAAGCCATAGGCTTCATGTTCAACAGTTCGAGTGATGCGGCCACGGGCACGCTGGTTTTCCTCTCTCCATCCTCCAGAAACACCTTCTGCTCAATCTGTCAACCCGAATCGTCTTTAAACTCCGAGAAAACAACACTTACATGAAAACTGAGCACATGAGCTGTGAAACTGTGTGCAAGAAAATGGGTTATTGTACTGCAGTACTGTACACTGTTCTTCACAGGAAACAGTCTTCTGTGTATTCCGCTTTGATCTGGACTTCCTGTGATGAAGCTGACAGACATGACGTCAGGTGAGTGGGATTAAGTGATACTGAGAGCAATGCAACGGCTGACTGGAAAACACACGGTGGAGGGAGAATACACACATGAACTATATGGCCCACGGCCATCTACATATTACTGAAAACATGAGAACATAAATCTATTGCACGATGTCATTTAGAGGGTTCGCCTTTCCGTGAGACATAACTAAGCTACATTGATTTTTATGCAGTACAGGTTAGTTTATTGTTCAAGAAGAATTATATAATGACAAGATATAATGCAACTAGAAGATTGTGCAGATTATATATCAAAGTTTATATATACTGTATAAATATATATTTCACAGCACTGTTCTTATTATAGGCAGGACATGCCCTCGATGACTACAGTGGTTACAGTCCTGTATCTGAAGTATAGTGAGCTTTGTGGGAAGTCAGCTTCCTGTGCAGCCATTTTGATTTGAAGATATCAAAGAAGTGAGACGGACGGCACTCTTCTCGACACATACCACACGTTACGCTTGTGTTTCTTTCCCTTCAGCTTCACACTTTCACAATGACTCACTCATTCATTATCAAACACACCGAGTCTATTCAGTACATGAGAAACACTCATTAATATGGAAACTAAACAAGCTGGAAGCATAATCAGAGGTACAGGCCTACAACATAGAATAAATATTATTCATAGCTAAATATTGAATATATCAATCATAAGGAATCTAATTACCCTTAATTTTTTGAGACAATTCTTCCTGTTGACTTAAAACAATGACAGGCCAGCACACAGATCTGTGGTGTGGCTCATCTACAGATCACTGATATCAGTGTCTGCTGGGGTGAACCACTAACAAACTGTTTAACCCAAACGGTAAACATAAGCAATATATTTGACAGCTGTTATTATTTGTTAATGCTAACTTAAACCAGTTATTTATTGTTCCCATTAGTTCTTTGTGAATTAATAAATGTTAACAGAATCAACTCTGGATTTAAAAACACAAATGTTACAGATGAAGTAAGATTTAGAAGCGCTGTGCAGGTATTGTGCAATAGTTAACTGATGTTAAGCTTATTCAGTGTCATCAAACACAACATATATTTATTGCTGTCAGGCTACATGTATGAAGACATGAACCTCATGTATCAGTCACATTCGTTACCTGTCGCTCTTTAATTCTCTGTAGGGTCTGTCAGAGACGTGTTTTGTTCAGTTGTCGGTGTTGTCTCTTGTTCTATGTTAATTTTAAACACTTTGCAGAGGTTTTTGTCTGTGTGTTATATCAGAGAACTTGTTGCGCTTGTGTTAGCCGCCATGACGCTCGTTTCGTCACTGTTAAAACTGCAGCGCGTGTGAGAAGACACCTGCTATTACTACTTGGATATTTGTCAATTTATTTAATTGTATTTAGTTATTAAATACTATATTTAGTTTAATAACGGATCTGGTTCTCACTCTGTTGGAGTTTTCGATTAAAGCTTAAAGAAATTGCTCTTCGTCAAAATCGACGAAGAGCATGTCTTGTACAATAAAGTAAAAATCGCTACGCAGCATAAATAATACATGTATTAGTAGTGGATTAGCGAAAACAATACATTAAAAAGTTGCAATGTGGTTCTTTAACTCGCCCCGCGCGGGACAATCGCGCTAAAATAATATTACTTATGAAATAACATGTGTTATATAAGTATGTGATTCTGTACAAAGCTAAATGTGTTACATTGTACAATCATAAACGGTAACATTGTACAATGTAGGATACGCTATATTAATATAGTGCATTTTGTATTATCACTATAATCAATGTATAATTGTAGTCTGTGGGGTCCAGAAAGTGGCTTCTCAAGGGGTACACCATTATAAAACAAAATAAACATTTGATTAACTTGATTTTGGCTGACAAATAGTTACGGATAGCCCCTAAGACAGCCGTGTGACAAGCCCCCGTCTTTATTATGTGAGGAACCAATAATACCGCCAGTGGGGTATGTGGGGATTCAATACTCGGTCAAATTTGTCGTGAACATTCGATATAGTTTGTTAATTATAAAACGTGTACTCCACCTTAACCATAGTATAGTTTCTGTTCTCATAGGCATGGGAAACTTTTCTTAAAGAGTGTCTGTTGGGGCCAGCTTTGCGTCTTGACTATGGAAACAACAATAAGAGCGCAGCCGTGCGTCTCTGCAGTCTTGTTTTCAATCCCTGACAACAACTTCAGCGCCATCTGACAGCTCGACGAGCGGAACGAACTCTTGTCCAATCAGCGGCCGTATTTCTCTTTGCACGCCCTCGGAAGGTTGAGTATAAAAGGCTTTGAGGCTCACGGTTCGAGCAGTTATTGCTCGTGCACGGAGCGAGGAAGACATAGTGCGCGTCTTTCTTTCAGTGTTTGTAAATAGCTGTCCGGGAACGAAAAGAGAGAAACTTTTTGGAGAGCAGCTGTCAAGGAAAGCACCTGTCGAATTGGTACAGTAAAGTTGTTCAAACTATTTTGGAAGTTTCTTTCTCTTTGACAGTTTTTACTTCATGTAATTTTACGGAGCAATCGGAGAATTATAAAGTGTTCAGTCCACAGACATCCAACGTAATTTGTACCCACAGCCTTTGGTAGGCTAGTCTATACTTTCATATGTCCACAAAAATGGAGCAACCGTTTTATCATGACGACTCGTTTGTCTCTGCTTATGGTCACTCAGACGCTGCCCTGCACGACTACAAGCTGGTAAAGCAGAACATGAGCGTGGGCTTCACCGAACCTTACCGGAACCTCAAGTCCCTCCGCACTGAAAGCGACTTCTACACGGGTGCGCACGGAGACGTGGGATCGCTGAAACTCGCTTCTCCGGAACTGGAAAGACTCATTATCCAGAACGCCAACGGTGTCATCACATCACCCACTCCGGGCCAGTATCTGCACAGCCGGGGCATCACAGAGGAACAGGAGGGCTTCGCCGACGGCTTCGTGAAAGCGCTGGACGAGCTTCACAAAATGAATCA
>JAZGTI010018414.1:0-11658 GCA_036877585.1 Botia kubotai
TTTATTTAAACGTCCATAAGACATTTGATTGGGTTTTTGAGGCGTCCATTTTGAAAACGCATTATCTTAACTGATTTTATTGCATTTGTTATGACTGTGAGAGCAGCGCAAACATAAACCATGAGCCGTCAAAACAATGCGATACGGTTCTCAACAGAGCCACCCACGGTACAAGCTTTTAATACACATGATCTCCACACTATCTCTCCTGAGATACAGCACGTCGTTTTTTTATATCCTTAAGCAACTCTGTCTCTCACTGGAGCACTTTCGAACGCGTTTCTGTATTTTCACAACCCTGTGTAAACTTTTTTTAACCGCCTGAAAAATTGGTTTGAAGTTTTGAGGAATTGTCGCACGGGGACTCGTTTCCCGCCATATTTCCTCATTCTTAGCACCATTTGACTCAACGAGCTCCTTTCACCTACTTTAGCGCCTCGGTTAAATCATTTACAGAACGAGTCATGAGAACCCAGGAGGGTGACAATGAACGTGTTGTTGTAGCGAATCACCTCACGCCCGAAAACTCATCGGCGTCGTGCTTTCGGCTGCGAGAGCCGGCGCAGTAGTCACGCTGAATACGCTACTTAATCACGAGGGATAAATGAAGCTGTATCGCTTGACAAACAGATTAATTAGCCGCGGTGAGTAATGGCGACATGTGCGAGGGTTTGGTGGAGTTCACACGGCAATGACCTTTGTGACCGGTAATTGATTGGATCATGGAAACTGTGTCTCTGTATCGCAGGTGGTTGGGGGGGAGGGGCTTGGTGACATCATCCAAAAAGAAAAGATGTTTCTGAGGGGAAACAAGTTATTACATTTTATTTAATAGATTTCAAAACCAAAACCTTTCCTATAGAATAACACAGACGAATCTTTCACAATGTAGCCGATTTTCATTTCATAATTATTATTAAATAATTAAATAGTTAAATTATTGTTTTGAGCCAAACGAACCATCTACAATCACCTCCCTCAACTGTTTTGTTCTTCGTCGCTTCTCAGGTTGATGACCAAATGAAGCTCCTCCAGAACTGCTGGAGTGAACTTCTCATCCTGGACCACATTTTCCGGCAGGTGGTGCACACCAAAGAAGGTTCCATCCTGCTGGTCACGGGGCAGCAGGTGAGTGTCTGCTACACCTTCTGTGAGACCCTCCCCATAGAGCTCATCAGCTCTTTTGGCAGTGTGGATCAACAACCTTTAAAGGCCTATCGACCGCCCCAGCCACATTAAAAATAGATTACACTTAGATATAAACTGATGTAGCCAGAATAATCAATCGCACACTTCTTATCAAGCACGCAGTGAGCGAATTTAAAAAAATGGATGGATGGTAATACATGCACGAGTCAACGTGGTGAGAAGGAGAGAGGGAGACAAAGAGATGCAAAATAAAAATTCATTATAAGCCTAAATAAAGCCCCCCATTTTTAGCGAATATATTTTTTTAAACATAAAATGTGTCATTACGTAAAACGACTACATAAAGAATAGATTGCCACTGCTTTGGGGCGTGTGGTCAGACGCGCGGTTAATCCAGTTATTCGACAGCTACTTCAGTAGCTTCCGCGTCACACGGCGGCTTTAAGGAGAACCCCAAACGTGGCCGGAAAAATGCGTTATTCTCCAGCCAGGACTTAAAAATTCCACTCGTCATATTTACGCAATAAATTAATTCCAATCCACCCACGTTTTTAATTTTAAATCCGGCTCAGGGAAGCTCTCCTTGCACTTAGGAGGCTCGTTGTCTACCTTCCTCCAGAAGCCTGACGCAGTCAATTATGCTAATGAATTGTCAATAAATATAAAAATTTAATATGGCCTGCTTACATTGTGTGGCGGCTAAGGGTTTGCCTGCAAGACAGATTTGCTGCTGTTGATATTAAGTGCACCTGAAAGTGAAGGAGACAACCATGAAGGTCTTGTGCAGGGTTCGGCCCTGTAGCCTGGGGGACCTCCAGGGGCCCCCGCTCACTCACGCCTCTCCAACCCCTACCACCCTTGTCTGGTGCAAGGGCGCTGGGGTCCAAGGGTCTGGGCACCAGGGATGGGAAAACGTGCAGCTCTTTCGCATTCGGTTTGATGCTGATTATCATTCAGCCTGGTTTGGTGTGCCCTCCCTCTGATTAAAAAAATGGAGTTTTGAATGGAGTTTTGGCTG
Organism: Botia kubotai; assembly: GCA_036877585.1. Classification (NCBI taxonomy): domain Eukaryota; kingdom Metazoa; phylum Chordata; class Actinopteri; order Cypriniformes; family Botiidae; genus Botia; species Botia kubotai. The sequence continues at coordinate 2,168 of JAZGTI010018414.1, forward strand.
AACCTGGGAGCCAGTTAAACTCTGGAGAAAGTGTTTATACAACAGTGAAATTTGACTTCATGCAGTTACTGACATAGTTAAAGACACATCGGCAGAGCTTTGTGACGTTTGAGTGACTAATCTTTCCCCTCATATCCAGCATTTAAGCCCACATGCTTCATAAAACAATTGATCACAGTGGTCTGAAATCTACCCCAAAAAATACAAAACATATAATAAATGCCCCAAAAAATAAAAAATGACTAAATGACTCAAAAATGTAATTAAATTAAATGAAATATGTAAATATTAAATACTAATTTAAATAGTTGAATAATGGTTTATGCATGTCTTAGGCGAGTTTATCTTGTTTGTGTGTTGAAGTTTCATCATTGTGAATGTTTGAGATAGTTTGAAACCTACAGAGATTTGTTATCTTGGTTTCGGTAAAAACTTATTGTGTGTGTGTGTGTGCTGTTTCTCGCCCCTTCTTTTCAGGTGGATTACGCCCTAATTGCCTCCCAAGCCGGAGCCACACTCAACAACCTCCTGAGTCACGCACAGGAGCTGGTGAGCAAACTGCGCTCCCTCCAGCTGGACCAGAGGGAGTTCGTCTGCCTCAAGTTCCTGGTGCTGTTCAGCTTGGGTGAGTTCAGATGGAGGGGTGGAGAGGCGTGGGCAAATCTCAGTTGCTTGCATCCAAGGTTCTTGAGGGACCTTGGGATAAGCCAGGAGATGGTACTGTATGTATGATAAGAACATCATTATGAAAGCCACCATCTCACTCAGATACCCTTTTTCTGCCTGAAGTCCTTTCTGGACTGACCTCAGACCAGCCTCATTTGTCCAAGATCAACTGTTAACTACATTGTAGGAGGCGGCAAAACGGTTCTGAGGCCTTTGCCTCAGCCTGCAGTCTTAGCCACAAACTCAGACTCAACAACGACACTTGTTAGGTTTAACCCAAATGTGATATTGTAAGGAATAGTGCTGTATCTGTAACAAGCTACACAGCACTTGAGTATTACCAAGTTACACAAATATGAGAGCGTTTGCCAGCGATCAGGCAACGTTCCCAAGACATTGGCTAATGTTCTCTAGTTATCAACAGAAACTTGCAGTAATGTTAGTAGAATGTTATCCTAATGTTATATTTATATATATCCCAAACGTTATTCTTAAGTTGTTAGTGGAATGTTATGAATGTTATGTGTAAATGTACCAAAACTAAAATGTTACAGAACTAAAAAAAAGCGTTTTAAAAAAAGTTTTGAATGTTCCCAGAACTTTAAAAATAATGTTTTTAATGTTTCTATTACGTAATTTAAACGTTAATGGAATTGTTCTTGCGACCTACAATTGTTAGCTGGATCTAATAGTTGGTGAGCACATTCTGTTTTGCTTCTATCAATAATCGTCAAGGTATCAGTGCTTTGCTTCTGCTAGTCTGCTAGTCTTACATTGTGATCGGATGTTCCATACCTAACAACCGCAAACTGACAAAACCACTCAGGTCAAGGCAGCTCTTGCATCGAATTCACAAAAAAAAAAGGTCCACATCATCAAACACCAGCATGAGAAATGAGGCGTCTGTTTGGTACCGTAAGAACATTTGGGAATATTAATGCCCACAGTCCACATCGACATCATCATATGAGTCGCGATTGTTCTTTCTTGTGGTTCTGTAAACGAAAAGAGAACAGACAGAATAAGATGTGTATAGGAAGCGTGCGCTTCAGATCTTCTCTGCTCGCTGCGTCCCTGAACCACGCGAAACCACCGAGTGGAGTTTGAAGGTCCTCGTTGGTCCTCCAGCCTCACCTTGAGAAGATTCCTCACATCTTACCTGCGATACACCAAAGACGTTTATCTATTTTTATTGGAATAGTAGCAGTTTGAGAGGGATCTGAAGTCTTGGTGTAAATAACTAGGTGAAAACATCATTCATTATAAAAGTCTCACCTGAGGAGAGTGTATCGCTTCAGGCACTGCCCCTTGCTAGCTACGCCCAGAGGGACTAAAAGACTAGGAGAACTAAGCATGGAGATCGAAGATGGCTCTGATTAATAATATCCAGTGGATTCCCATCCAGCAGGGGCTGACGGGAATCTGTGGACATAGAAATAGTTGTGTCAGAACAGCACAACAATTTCCCAGCTAACAATTTCAGGTTGTAAGACTGTTTATCTTATATTTCTATTAAGTATTAAAACCTTGTTTTGAAAGTTCTAGGAATGTTTTTTAGATGTTGTATTAACGTTACTCTTTGGTTATTACGAGTGTTATTCCAACTTTTTAAAACGTTACAATAACATTTGATATATTGACATACAACCTTAAAAAAATGTTCTACTAGTGTTACCGCAAGAACATTTTTCTAACTTTGAGAAATCCTTTACAGAACATTAGTCAATGTTCTGACAACGTTCCCTGTTAGGTAGGTTCCTACTAAGGAGCCAATCAGACGTTACTTAAATAAATATGAAAATCACACAGTATCTCGTTTGCCTGCACAGGCTGACTTGTTTTGTACAAACTCCCCAACAGATTCAGTTTAAATGCGCTGGTAAGCCCAAGGCTGACCTCCGTGGCATCAAGCCCACTGGCTCGCTGTCTAGCACACTTTAAACGTGGCGTTCCATCTGCAGCCTGCACGCACAACTGAAGCCTTTTACAGGAAATCAAAGTGTGGTTCCACTTCCGACAGCTGGTAGTTCTCTATCAGAACTCTCAGACATCACAATCTGTTACTGTCAGGCAGCCTGGAGGGGCTCTGTGTAAAGCTAAAGTGTCAATAAAGAGGACAGACACTTTTCTCCAACAGTCCTCTGGTGTGACAAGAGGACCGATTGTGGTCGGCCAATAACTTCTCAGGGTTTTGCGCCGGCCGTCTTTCCCTCTGTCGGTCTTCATGTTGAATAGATGCTGTGGATCAAGCTGGATCTGAAGGCTTTATCAATGGTTAAATGATTACAGTCAGGGCATTGGTTTCCTCAACTGCGGTACAGGAGGTGACAAGGTGACCGACAAAAAACTGACAAGGTTTTTTGACTGTCAAGTCCCTGAGGCTCAGCTGGAGAGTTCTTCCAGACACCTCTGAAAACACAGCATAAAATCATGGCATGCATTCAGAAGTCCTCTCTTTAAAGAAGGGACGTTCCCACATAGATAGCCTCTAATTAAGCTGGCCTGCCTCGTTTCCTTCATCTGAATCGATACGTTTACCCTTGTGCAAAGAGAGCAGAGATCAGTGATGCATGTGAAAAGGCTCATAACAGGTGCATATATATTCATTTCCTGAAACAGACCAAATCATGTGGAAGTCGGTTGGGATTGATTTACATTTGAGTGCTGGGGCGGTTCAATATTTACGCCTTGGAGACCCCTGACTGGGGCCAAATAATGATGCATAAAACTGCAGCCACGTCTTCATTAAATGCAAGATGATAGAGGCGGGTTGTTCTCGTGAGCCAAGCGGTTCAGGGCTGACGGGTTGTAAGTCATCTGAAAGATGCGACGCTTGGGGCTCTAATCAATACACATATAAAACAAGCGCATGCATCCAGCCTTTACAAACACTGCACGTGTGCTTGTGTAGAAAACAACATGAACAGCAGAGATGCAGTCATTTATTTCAAAGGATTTGTGACAAGCCTCTCCCCGATCTGACCGCTCAGCGCGTCGCATTTAAGCGCGTTCCTTTTCCATAAGCATGCGCCGCTGTCATCAAACACGCTTATTTAGATTGCGCTCAAGGTGGAGAAACCTTCCAGTCAATCCTGAGTGCTCTGATATTTTACAAATCTGGAGTACAGGAGGAAGTTGGTTGGTGCGATGACCCTAATATTTGAGGATGATTTCTCGCCATTATTCGAAAGCTTCTTCTCTGACGCGTCTTTGCCCTCATTAGGAGCTTTAAAAGGCTTTCAGACCTTATCAGGCTTTAAAAGCTGCTTTAAAAATCTGCCTGTGCAGAGCTTTTGGAGAAGAGAATCAGCTACACTTTACCTTTAGAACGACTAGCGTCTGTTGTGCGTTAGCTGCGTTCAGCTAATTTAGAACGTCACGCTTTGATTGTGACACACTACACGCGTGTCATCGCCGCGATGTGTGTTCATCTCTTTTGTTTAGCCCTCTTTTTGTTCTTTATCTGGTACTACGCGTGACTTTATGATTAGCTTTAAATCGCAAACAACGATATGCGCGATTGACGATCGTTAGCCATTGATGGCATTATCAGAATGTCTACAAACGCTTTAGATAAGTAATGTGGACGAGTGCTCCAAAGGGAGCAGAATCCAAATCTATGGATTTGCTTAGATAACGGAAAGATTATCTTTATTTGTGTGTCTGATAGTTTTGCTGTGGTGTACTCGGCCCATAACAAGTATAACGAGGTTTAAATCTTCCGTTTATTTAAGCAAAATCCACAAGTTTGGTAAAGGAAAATATCTGGCTTTTAAAATATATTATATATCTGGCTTTAAAATCCCATCTCAGGTGGACGCCGATGTCCATGGTATGCTATTAGAAGTTCTGCAGAAACTAGCCAGAGCGGCTGACTTTTCCAGCTGACTTTTCCGGCTGAGTTTTCCGGCTGACTTTACCTTAGCCGGAAGCGCGGGATGAAGTTGTTGGGAATACACTGAGCTACAATGTGCTTGTTCTCTTTCTCTCGCCTGCATCCCTTTGGGTTCCTCCCTTCCTGTGCTTCTGCCAGACCCGTATTACAAGCTGTCAGTTTATTATAAAACATTAGGAAAGCAGAGGGACACTTGCTGTAACCGCCTTATCGATCTAGGGGATAGATTCTGTGATTTAACACTCAACCCTCTCGTATTTCCACATTCTCAGCCTCCTATTAAACCTTGTGCTTTCCTTTAGCTATTGATGTATCAACATTACCTGTTACAAGCAACTACAGAAAATCAATGTCCAACTTTTATTACTGGCCGCGTAACACGCTAGCTGGCCCATGCTCCAGTACTTAGCGGGCAGGCTGGGCCAGGAACATGCCCTGCTCATGTCAGGTGTTTCCTAAGTGATATCTGCACTGGAAATATCAATCACGAAAGCTTGGCGCTTTTTTCTGCCTGTTTTTGCAGATAGTTGCCCAACAAAGGAGCACTTGGGTGCCATTTTTATGAAATCAGCCCAGCAATGTTCCAAGATTCACTAACAACAACTATCAATATCCTGAATGTTCTGGAATTTTCATTCCTGAGAGGTTCGGCAATACGAACATCACACTTTTAGCTTAAACTAGCAATAGACGTTTATTTCAAAGTATATTGAGCTAGCGCCTTATAAAATAATAACCGTTTGCTCTTTCTGTCTATCACATGAATCGAAAGGGATGCATTTGAAGAGGAGGGGCTAAACATGAGCCATGGCAAAACAGATCACCCTTAAAGATTTATGAGGCTTGCGCTCCTGCCGGGACAAATATATACAGACTTAGTTTTTCCGATCAATGGACTAAAGTTCATTATTCACGCAGTCGTGCTTTGCGTTTTTCCGCATTTTTAAAGGGTCTTGTTGTTGCCTGCGCATATCATAAATGTTTTTCCTTTTTTTATTTTTATTCTTACATGACCACGTGGTTTCTATCGCTTCCACTTGAAGTTAGCGTAGCCACGTGGAAGGTAGCATGCTACGATGCTAATACTGCGCCATGAGTGCGTTAAAGCTGCAGATTCCACCTTATTTCATGCTAATTAAGGATTACATTTCCTGTGAGCATTCAAGAGGGACTGTAGACTAGCTCAGGACCTTCTCTGTTCAGTGACTGCCTAGCCAATCCAGAAGAGAAAACGTGAGTCACGGCAGCATGTTTCTATTGATCAGAACCGGCAGGTCTTATTTAAACATCGCACGCAAACACAGATAAGGGCGTTACACAAGCACCAACATAAACTCCCCCCGTCCCAGCCTGTCATTTCTCAATCGATCCCAATGAAAGATTTCTGTGCCACAGACATCTATAAAAGTGACCCGGTCAGAGCAGAAGGAAAACAGCCTCATCGCTTAGCCGGGTGCTCAGCAGGTCAAACACACACTACAGCTGAACAGACCGGCTGCCTTCTCCTGCAAACGGTACTGCATCAAGTAGCATATCAGCTTTTTGTATCTGTGTGTGATATATATACATACACACACAAAACTATTAGTCTGTTACTTTGTTACACACACACACACACACACATATATACAAAGTTGTTTTTTTGTGTATATATATATATATATAAACACACATACACACACATATACAAAAACACAACTACGTATATACGTTTGTGTGTAACAGACTAATAGTAATTTTTTGTGTGTGTAGTTGTGTTTTAGTATATGTGTGTGTGTGATATGTATTAGATCTATACAAAAGCTATCTGAAAGACAAAATTCAATTCACTATATAGGATTTATTGTCCGGCTTTGGCTAGAAGCTCATCTATGTGCCAGTAGACAAACAGCTATACCAGTCTGGCACTAAAAACAGACCAGTGTAACCCGAGACCACCATTAAACGTGACGGCACAAATGAGCCGACAGGTGCTGCGGCTGTTGTCTCCCGTTTCCCTTTTCATCCCCCTCTCCTTCCTCCACTCTCATTGTATTTAAAGCCACAAAGCCGCGGAATGCCACTCTGCCTTCTCGCTGGAATAAACGCTCTCTCATAGGCCTGTAATGTAAACCGGCCCCACTGTGGCAAGTGTGAGGAACAAGGCATGAGGTGGCGTGAGGTGGCGTCACACTTCAGGGACAAATATAGAAATAAAAATCAATCCAAACTTTATCCCTCTTGTCCTCCCCTCCTTGAGATGGGGGGGGATGGGGGGGGGCTTGCACAAGAATGGAAGGAGGGACATGAGGTCACTAGGAGAACTTATGTTGCAAATGCAGGCAGCGGAGGGGTTGTGTGTTGTCTGTCAGCACTGGGAATGCTGGGAAGTGTGGCCGGGTGAGGTGTTGTCTGTTCCTGGTTGTTTTAATGCTTGTGTTGATGTTGATGTGTGACTGGTTGTTTTATGATTCAGTCGTTCAGTTATAGGTTACGCATTGTATTTTGTCCTTCTTGACTGTTTGGTTTGCATCGTGTCTTAACCAGGCCCAGTTTGTCAAACTAACGAGTTATGTAAGTTAATTTCTGTCTCTACTCACAACCACAACAAGCAGAATAACAGTCTCTCTGTTTGTTTCTCTGTGTACTGTGAGATTTAACATACCTGGAGAAAGAAATTTATTCGCATTTCCGTTCACCTCCAAGCCGAACCTGTAGCCAAGGCTCCGCCCACATTAAAATCTCATTGGTCAAACTCTGCGCTCCACAAAGCTGCATATTAAACGCCAAATATGTGTGATTGTGCAATCATATTGTGATTGGCTGTCATAGATCGCATTGCACGGCACTTCCCGGCATATACTGGAAATTTCTGACTCAGTGGAATAAATCGCCTTCAATCCAGCAATAAAACAAAACGATTGACTAGCATTTACCGCTCACAACAGCCTTTAAAACGTCGATCAAAAACTTGCCAGTCAAGTCACACACTCCGAGTTACAGCGCAGAATTTAAAGTATGATCGTAATATATCTGAACGCATCACGTCTTGTTAAATAACAATGTTATTTATGCACTTATCCAGCTTTCCAGCAGTTAAGCTGGAAATGTTGACCAGACGTTTACGAACACGTTATGTAACGTTACTCTTGAGGAAAAGCAGGCGGCAGCTTTTAATATGACGAAATGTAATTACACTTCCTTCTCTTAATACTGAAGCAACGTTTGTGTGTGAGGAAAATACATACGATCATGAAGTACACGAACTAACACCTGTTGTTTAAGTCAACACACAATATTACACGCCCATAGGAGTGAATATAGGTTAACCGTCCTTTGCTCAGAAAACTTACATCCCCTAAATTATTAAATCACATTTGTCAAAAAGGGGGTAGAGTGAAAAAGAGAGATATTGATGGGAGCTTGGCTTTAGTAACCTCATTAAGTGTGTGGTTTCCAGTATGAGCCCAATCGACACTGCAGGTGGAGTTTTGGGGGATACTTGACCCCTAAATGAATTTCTGTCACTTTATAATAAACAAGAAGAGCCAATAATCACGAACTGTTCTGTTCTTCTGTGGTTTTAATCCAATAGTTTCTAGATTGGGAACGTTCCAACCCTGCATGGGATTGTGGGTATCGCACAAAATTCTGAAAACAACATTCTGAAATCAACAAAAATCCCGAATATTCCCAAAATATTCCCAACTCACCTAAACAAATAAAAAACACTTTCAACTCAGCGGTCAGAGCGGTCAAACATCAGCGGTGACCGCGCGGGCACTGGCCACAGGTGGAGTATCAGGGGGGCGGAGCAAACGGAAAAACAGGCCTTTAGCCCTCCACCAGATCACGCAAGTTCATTGGCTGTCGCAGCACGGCCCCATTTCCTGATTGGTGGAAACGGATGAATAAATAATGATGAATACAGATGAAGTTGTGACATGCTTGAGTGACTGTGTGATTACAGCACAGGGTACAGCAGGAAGGGAGGGGCGTGTGGGGGCAGATGGAGGAGTGTGTTTGCCCTGGGTGTAATCACACAGCTGTGTGCACACATTTCTGTGAATACACAACCCGTACACAACACTAGGCTGGCAGCTGTGCTCGGTTGCCCACTTGCCCTGTTATAAACAACGTTTATAGCCTACAAATTAGCCTACAAAACGAAGACACACGTTGTGTTGTGACATCAGCCAGCTAGAAATGTCAATGGATTCGTAATTTGCCTTTCGAATTTCGTGTTATGATTTAATTGGTCATTGACTAAACTATTATCTATAACTTTGTGTATCTTTATTTGCAGCAGGCATACCAACAAACTGTAATCAATACAGCATAACTGCAGAGAGCTGACACAAACAAGTTACAATACATGTCTATTGGATTAAGCGCGGCTCACTCACAGAACTTCACTATATATACTGTATATAAAACTGATTATTATACATACATTTTTACAGCATTAACATATACATATATATATATATATATATATATATATTACATATATATATTGCCTTAGACATTTCCCCCTCCAAAAGTATTCGGACAGTCCTCAGTCCTGTGTTTGCTCACTTTTTCCATAGGAACGACCTGAACGGAGCTGCAGAGTTATAATTGGTCATTTTGGGGGTAACCCCGCCTCCTTCCTTTTCCTGACTGTGCCTGCTGGTGTCACCCAGGGGTCAAACATCCTCGCCAATGCCACGATGCACTCACAGCTTGTTCTGTGAACCTCATTACATGCTGATGGAGTCACTTCCCGTCCCTCATTTTCTGTTGGGTGAGGCAGTCCCCATTATTTTTAGGGAAAAAGAGAGCAGGCAGAGAAGTGTCAGCTGACTCATTAGATGTGGCCGGGCGGGTCTGAGTGCTTTCGCCATCGTTTGGAGGCGCGCACGGACCCCGGCAGTCTCCATTAGGAGGCACTGTGGTGGGGTGACCACGT
>JAZGTI010018415.1:0-11656 GCA_036877585.1 Botia kubotai
GCTAAGTTTGTAGCATAATAGTTTATCCAGTATATGTAATAGTTGTCACAACCAAAAATATATGTTTGGAGTGCTTTGGAATCCTGTGCCTTAAACATGCTTTGAAACAGTAATAGGACAACAAAATGTACCGTATTTGTAGTCATTTAAGAGTGCCATTTATGTTAGTGGCTAAATCAACATAAATGTTGTTAGTAGTATTTGTGACATTTACAGTTTTTCAGTACACTACGCAACACTTTAAAGGTGTCTTAGGTTTATTGTCCATTTCCAAACATCAGGATGGTTCTGTCATTGCTGTACAAAATTTCGTCCTTCTTGTCCTCAAACTGCACCACTGTCCCCCACCTGGAATCAATCTGCCCTGGCTATGAATGTGCATTTATCAGGGCTCCAAATTAGGAGCAGTTGTTTTTATTTCTGTATCCCCTTACCAAATCCATGTTGTAGATAAAAGAAATTGGCTTTTGGCTTTGAAAGTCTTTCAACATGTTCATACATGAAAACACATGTCGGACAAAAACGTCTGGCCATTTCCTCAGATGGCAAACGTCTTGCCATCTGAGGAAAGAAAGAAGATTCAGCTTGTTTCTCAAGAGTACGAGAACTGTGTTTTAAATTGTTCTGTGTAGTTGTTTCATCCAACATCGACCATTATAAATGTGTTAACCGTGTTGCATTTGTGCATTCGGAATAGGCCGAGGTGGATACAGTGGAGAAGCTGGCTTGTGTGGTTCTTTGTGAACATGAAGATCTGCTGAATGTCACTCTGCGGCTCCTCCATTATCTTTCCTTTGACACAGGCCCGCAAAATGGTGCAAGTGGGTCCGCTCTCCAAACTCACCGCTGGGTAACTCCTTCATTCATACTGATGGTGCTCTTGAGATTGGACCATTTTCCTGCTGTAATTAAATTGCACTGTAATTTAGAAAACCTTCTAAACCAAGCCAAGAATTCATATATTCTTTAAGAAGTGAATTAAGAATAAATCTGATCATATGACTTTCTTCTTTTTCCATCTGAAACTCTCTTCTCCATCTCTTACCATGTATGAGCGAGGTTCATTTCGAACTTTAGCGGTGTAATTTACTTAAGTCATCTTTGGATGTGTATACACACAGAATCTTCAAACAGAATTTTAGAGTTGGAAAATCAGCAACGGAGAAATGTTTGAAAGCCTGCAATGGATACATAGAACCGTAATCTACATCTGAATGATTTGCAAGCTGCAGAATATATAGTTACACTGAGACCCAAAACCTGCTTTGGCAGAAGTTGATGCAGGTGCTTTTGATGGAAGCTTGACATAAAATATGACCGTTTTGGCCAGATATCTTGACTGCTCAGTTTACTGAACCATGTGAAGCCAAACATTTAATTTCTGTGTCCTATGAGAACAATTCATCCTTGTGTCTTTTTTTATTTGAAGTTGTTCAAAACAATCTGTAATTTCTTATTGTACATCATAGCATTCATGGTAATTTAAATATGACGCGTCACTCAAAAAATGATTTTAGATAACACCTTCGCATCGAAATGAAGGAAGCGCTGCTTTCTAAATACTCTCAGTGATTATGTCTGAGGGTATAATTGCTGCACCTTTTTTCAATGTGTTAGCTATTTACGCTTCAGTAGTGCGGGTGCTGTCATAAAGCCTCTTCCCCTCTGCTTGCTCTCACCAGGGTGAGGCAGTAACACGGGTCAGCAGTGTCTGTGGCCGCTAATGAGAAACACATGTCCAGGCCACCGGGGGCAGCGCAGGGACGGCCTCGCCTTATTAATGCCACTAAAATATATGCCTCTCCCCATATACTCAATTAAACACACTCTTCCCAGCAAACCTTATCTCTCCTTTTATTTACCTACTCTTGCTTTATTATCGTGATATCCCCAGCAGTCACATCTGTTTCTAATAGCCAATGTGATAATGTGTTCTAGGGTGTCTCGGATGCCACAGTCAGGCTCCTAATGAATAATTATGCATTTGATCCATTGGAGTGTTTGCATTGAGTTTCAACATTAAGGAGGCCACAAGAAGTTATTAATGAGAGTGTTTACGTGACTCATTTAGGGAAAAGCGCGAGTGTGTGTATGTGGTGTGTGTTTGTGTGTCTGCAGTTTCTCTCTCTTTGTCCCCAGTGAAATAAGTTTGGATTGTAATCGCACACCCTACATGGTCTTATATGCAATCTCAGTGATAAATGACTCTCAGCATGAGCCAGTATAAATACATTATCAAACTAACCGCAACTGATCAATTTAGATAGCATTTAAAGGTTTACACACATTGTGAATCTTTCTGAAAGTTTTCTTTTGTTCTTTTCTGTAGGTAGTGACTCACAAGTATGTAGCGATACGCGATTTCAGTATGGAATCTTGAAAATAAATATGTTTTGCATTTTTAACTTTTGGCACTTCACTTTTGGCAGTTCAAACAAATAACGTGTAAAGGAGGAGCTGTTAAACCCTGTGGCTGATATTACTTATGGTTCATTGGTCAATCTGAAAATAGAAGATTATGTTGAGAGCATTGCATCTTGGGATATGGCATTCCCATTATGCAATATGGTAAGCTCTGTTGTATACTGCTCATTTTTGCAAATATTGTAGTTCATCCTTGTGTCCTATGCATACAGATTTGCAATAGTGATGTAGCTAGCATTTTGCTACTGTCCTGCATCCTACATGTATTTTGTATGCACTTAACAGTGAAAACATTGTGTAATTCGAGTGCTGTCTTTCTCTCACATGGCTTTAATGAGATTACAGAACTGATTTAATAGGAACGGGGCCTCTGTGGGGTCACCAGCAATTGGCAGGTTACAATTTCTCTGAAACAACTTCTGCCCAATCGTTGTCATCTTTAAAATGCTTGTCTTCCCTAATTGGGTGAAAATGCCTACCAGATGCTTGTAAAAAAATGTTAAATTCCCTATCCTAATCGCTCAGCCAATTGCCTGGAGACAGTCAGGGTATGATGTCAGAATAACTGTTTAAATTGCTGAAGAATTAAGAATGATTATGAATAATATGAATTTTTATTTTTTTTCTTTCACACTTTCTTTCTTTCATACAATAATTACAAAAATGAAAAAGTTCCAAAATAAGGGCACAATACTGTGGTGTTCAAAATAATAATGTGCAATATGAAATATTTCAGTCAAAATTAAACAATCTGATTGCTTTAGGCTCCTTATTAATAGCTAAAGTCGGGTTCTACATTTTTGTCTTTCTGAATTTGGTGTCCCTCTGAACCCTCTTCAGTAAGGGGAGAATTTAGATCAAACGGCCTGGTTTCTGAACTTGCAAAGACCCATTTCTGTGCCATAAAGGGGTCTCGCTATAATTACTCAAAGCTGTGAGGAGAGTGTGTGTGAGGAAATGCTTGGAGGGGTTGTAGAGCTATGAAACCATGGAGAGCTAAAGCCGGAGGTGGGTGAGTGGGAGAGTGGGAGGGGAGGACACTGGGGTACGAGGCAGGGCCTCCCATTGCTGGTAAATAGGAGCAAGCAGGTGCCAGTGAGTCTAGACTGCGTGATTTGGAGGCCCGCGACCAGGTTATGTGATACTCAGTATGGGAAAGGCCTGATTGCAGACTGCTGCCTCCTCACAGGCCTGGTGCCTCGCTCTGTTTGTGCCTTCCTGTTTAACATCCAATCAGCCTGCGCCGCAGCTCCGCTCATGGAGCTCCTCTTGTTCTCCTCATCTCCTGCTCTCCCGTTCATCTCATCTTCACGCATGCATTCTCAATCTGTTTGCAGCTGGACAGTTATCTCCATAAGATGGGCCTGCCAAGTTCTCTCATTGGGCTGTTATCAGCAGCAGTGTCGACCTGATTGAAGTGGACTTGGGGATATTGTCTCAACTCATTCTGGCTCTTAAATAAAAACACAAAAGCAATCCGCTCGCCAACACTGACAGCGCTAATACTTCTCCCTGTCAGAAACAACCCGTTTCATCATTTATAACTTTCATTTGTTTTCTCTCTCTGACTATTGCGTGATGCTCCACATGCAAAACGTTCCTCGCTTTTCAAATGCGCTTCAAAAGGCCCATTGTACTATCGTGCTCTGGGGACATTTCGAAAGCACACGTGCACCCTAATCGACAATGAAGCTTTTCGAAGAACTCCTCCATTGGACGAGCATTGGTTTATTTGAAGTTTAACATGACATGTCTGAGTTTTGTCAGCTTCTATCCCAATCATTACATGTTGAATCCTGCTATACGATTATATATTGTGTGGATTGAATGGGTATGTGTATTGACGCTTATTTCCACATGGTGCGGAATCAAAACCGAGCTCATCTCCTTCTTCATCAGCCAGGCTGGCAATAAGGAACGCTCAGATCATCTTCAAGGCTTTGTGTCTTCTGGAATGAAATGTGAGGCTCATGCGCTGAGCTGCACTGCCTTTCGGGTATACATATATTAAAACATACTGTCACAGACCACAGTGATGTCTACAGTAGAAATCAGTTAAAGCTTAAGACCGGACTCTGAATGAACATGATTGTTTGTAATTGGTTGAATTTGTATATTTGCTTTGCAGGAAATGGGTTGAAGATGCTTATGAAGAAAGCGCTCGAGCTGAAGGACCTGCTGTGGATGATGATTAGGAACATCTCGTAGCATGATGGCCACTTGAAACAGTTCTTCATTGTGTTTCTTCTGTTGTTACACTAGAAGTTACAAGCTGCACATTACAAGCATAACCTACCAGAAAGATCAAAGTCTCTGTGTTGTATAGATGTATAGATGTTCATGATTTGGAATTACAGAGCTTAGTTTAAGAGCTTTAATACTAAATATGGGCTGGTTTGACAGTGGTTGAAAGATCTCGAATGGTAAACAAAAGTTTATAGATACAATAGAACATCTAACCCTACGTTTCTCCAGAGAGATTGTGGCTGTAATACACACAAGCATCTGCTTACCTGAAACATCTACAGTTGTTTGATGTCATCTGCATTCCAAGATTTTGGATTTTGGTCATCTGGCAGCTCAGTTCCGGCAGGAGGATGATGAGGAGTTTGTCATTGAGTGTGTGGGTAAAACCCAGTAATGGTAACACGTTTCTGGTCATGCTAACACATCTTTTGTGTAGGTTTGTTTTCTAGTCTTTCATTGTCAATATGGAGCGGAAAGAAACTAATGTACAGCCTAGTACATACTACAGTATGTATATGTAGCTGATGCATATCATGTCCATGGTCAGTTTGAGGGCATTGCATTATGGGGTACAGTATTCAACACAATACAGAGTATGGGTTGTAAACTACTCATTTGTCAAATATAGTGGGTCACATTCAGTGTACAGTTTACGTAATGTATACTGCATTCCTTGTTGAAGTAGTATTAGTGAGTGTATTCATTTTTCATCTTTTTCTTAAATTTGCCTTTTGTTTTATGCTCAGCCGAAGATCATTTAATTTTGGAGGGGGTGATCATTACTGGTATGGTGTCTATGAATGACTTGTGCCGCTAAGTCCAGCATCATTCCTGTTGTCATTTGCATGCCAAATGGTACTTATAGCCAATATTTACTTAGGTACTGGCATTGGGTCAGTGCTTAATAGCTTAAAAAACATATCTCCAACATATTTCTTTAAATTTTCTGAAGTAAAACTTGAAGAAAAGAGTTCAGTTATTTTGATGTTAACCAATGGTGTGAGTTTGGGGCGGGACCATCTGTTGGTCTCACCAATAGTTATTTTTTTGGTAATGCTAGTGGTATTTAGCTAGTTGTAGCTTTCACATAAAAGTAAATTCCAGAGAAAAGATCAGTGATGTTTTGACTTTGACTTTTACTTGCACAAATCACAACTGCTGCCTCCTGCTTTGCGTGCGTGTAGCCACTCGAGTACCAGATTTCAAACTGGCATGCTTTGTCTTTCAGAATATCAGATGAAATGAGATTGGAAATGTTTCTATTTAGATTAAACATATTAAATTAAAATAAATTAGAAAAAATAAACAGCCGAGAGCTGAATGGGGAATGGAGCTTTTTGCTTTCTGGATTACATGCAGAAAAGTAACAGGGTTTTCAGCAACAGGAAAGCACCACTCTCTTGGTATGCATGAGATTTGCTGGTTCTACTCAATGTGAGCCTCATTTCAATAAATGCCTGATGGTGGGACCCTTTCTTTGCTCTACGAAGAACAAATGTTTGAAATATAAGGAGTCAAGATGGTGGAGGGCCAAGATACGGACTTAGAGTTGTCGCACTACCAAAATTTCAGTAGTTAAAAAGGTTAAATAAACGTTTTAACCTCAAAACAATTTGTTTTTTGTTACCCACTCAGAACAAAGTGACAATGAAGAAATGAAATGTGTTTTGTACTCTTTCCATTTAATACTTTGTAACATTGATAATGACAACATTAAAAAAGCTGAAATTTGTTTTTTCCTTATTATGTCACAGCAGCGTATATTAAGAGATGCTTGAAAGTTGTTTTGTTTATGCAGTTTTTTCAGGACCCCTGATTGTATTCTCCTTTATTGGCTCACTCACCACAAGGTGTTGACGTGTCCTCTGTGATGTTATTTGTAGTTTGTGCAAAAAGCTTGCGTGGCTCTTTGCTGTAGCAGTATTCAGTTTCTGGCCCCACAGAGCAGCTAGCCCCCTTTGCTATTATTCTTCCAGAGGAATTTTGATCCCAGGGGAAGAGAGTCAACTGAGCCAGATCAAAACTGAAATAAAGACTTTTATTAAAGTTAGGAGGGGGCAGTTATAAGTGCACACATCTCCATAGGAGTTTTCAGAGGAACGTTTGAGAGGAGAAGTTGATACCTTTGCCAAATGCCGGCTTCTCACGAGAATGTTCATACATAAACATGATCTACTGAAAGAGGTTCTGAACATCACCTTGCATGACCAGGCAGCAATGGATAGGAAATGCCTGCAAAAGCTGTGCCATATCACATTTCAGCATGATAAGGAAACAATCGTGCCTTCATCTAATGACATATTCTTGTGGAACAAACATTAGTGGTCCATTCCTTCATTTTGTTGAACGCCAAGCAAAGTCATTATAATGTTCTTCATCTGTTTGTTTTTGCTCTGTTACCAGCCCACCAGGAAGTCGATAAGTTTGTGTGTCAGATCATCCATGTTTTCTACCAGATGGTCTTCTGCCAGGCCACCAGAGATGTGATCATTAAGTTTATCATCAATAAGTTTATTTTCCATGTATGGGCATGTTGTTTAGTGCATGTGTTTTGCAAATGTTTCTCACCAGCTGTCTGGCCTGTGTTCACTGGTGCATTGGTACTTTGAAATTTGGAATAGCAACTGCATTTATGAATAGATGCCCATATTGTCATCCAGACAAAGAGAGAGAGAGAGAGTAGACAACTGGTTCAGCCATGAAGAGATGCCTCTGGGGTAGATAGTCCAAAACCCAGACCAGACCACCAACAGACAGGACCATAACTAGACCCCTCAAGGCTCGGAACAAGACACTGATTAATGGGACTGAAATCCACATCAAGACCATGTTTATGTGGTCAAATCAAATTTTGGGGCTTTTAGTATGAATATGGCAGCTTTTCAGGATATCCGTAAACAAGTGTGCTTCAAAACATGGGCATAATTAACATTTAGAAGATATAAACATTTAAAACGTACAGTCTCTCATTTTCGCCAATATAGATCAACAACTTTTATGACATCATTCTGCACTTTAGCTTCTTATATTTTTTCAACCAATCAAATGCTGTCTGGAATGTGAAGCGTCCCGCCTGGGCCGCTCAAACAAGATCTCTTGTTGATCGACTTGCATTAACACATCGATCAAAGCTGCACATTTCAAAGCACTTTATTGGGTGTTTAGTTCACCCAAATATGAAAATTTGCTGTTAATTTACTCACCCTTAGGTTGTCCAAGTTGTAGGTAATGTTTCTCTTCAGTAGATAAAGTAGTTTTTAATCTGAAATTAAAATGAATTTTTAATTTGAATCTTGTTCTTTCTTATTTATAAAATGCAATTCTGTGGGTGCTGTGTCTTTAAGACTCAAAAAGGTAGATACAGACGGCACAAAATTAATCTCCATGACTTCTGACGATGTTTTGAAGTCTTATGAAGTGAAACAATTATTTTAGACATTGTTTTAGCAGATGAGTAAATCAATCATGCTAAAGTTGAACTTGCTAAGAAATGGCCTTAGAATTTTCAACTTTCCAACAGTTCAACTTCTAAAAATGTGCCTCCAGACGACTGTTTTCTGTTGAGCTCCATCCAGCTGTATTTGAACAGTATTTGAGCTGTATGTGTTTGGCATCCTCTCTGTGGGAGTGGGTTGGTGTGGCACGTTGTCTGTACTTTCAGTACGTGGGGTCAGTGAGTATTGTATATGTTTTAACTAACTGTTCTGAATTCATCTAATTATCAACCCTAATTATAAGAGACTAATGTTCTGAATTCATTTAATTATCAACCGTAATTATAGGAGATTATTGTTTTACTATTCCACACACCGAAAGTTTGTGCCAACACTCTGGACATTATTGCTGTAAGTGCTCACAAACAACTTTGCGCATGTGCTCAAATCAAAGTAATAGTCTTACGCGTGTGTGTGCTTTTGCTCTAAGCGGACCATGTGTGTTCACAGTGCTGATAAAATCTCTGCAGCGTAATGGCCACTCCCTGACATTAGATACAGTAATTGGCGGTGAACTCTTGAGAGCCAGGTTTGTATGTGGAAGTGTTTCATTCACTTTATTAGGCCGCTTGTTAAGTATCGGCCACATGAAAGGGCTTATGTGGGATCTGGTTTGTATCTGTGGTGACAGAGAAAGAGCTGATGGATAGCCCTGGTGCAGCATGTTGACATGTTTTAAACCAAGTCTCGACGACAGCATCAAGTATGCAGATTTATGTCGTCATGCAATTCCTTGTGAAATTACAGCATGGAAATCCTGTTTTCTCCAGTGCCAATGGTTCTGTTAGTATTTTAAGTGGTATGTTTGAGCATTTCAAGACACTCAAAGCTGATTTGGGCACGAGTGTGTGTGTTTGTGGGCATGTGTACATTCGCGCAGGTTTCGCATCAGATTTTTTGCCCTAGGCTCCAACGCAGTTCTGCGCTGCTGTCCACATGATGAATGGACAGAGCTAAGAAAAGAGAAACAGGGCTTATTTACTCAGGTTCTGCCACAGGGGGCCTCGACTGATTAATCCATATTTTCATTCAGCAGAGCGGGCGACGGCAGGACGCCTCAACGGGTCCTCAGACCCTGGGACAGAGATCCGGTCTTCAGCTCTGAGCTCGAGCAGCCCCCCTCCTGCCATCTCCACCAGCACTGATGCCACATAAACAGAATGAATGTCAGCCTCCACCTGAGCATCTCTTACTGTGCCTCAGCAGAGATGACTTAACCAACATACGATCTTAGGTTCTTTATTTATATTGGCGCTCCTAAATGTATTGTACAGCTCTGTGAGAGAGTACAAATGTGTTTTCTTCACACTGCGATATAATTACTGAAAAGGAATTTGAAAACAAGGTTTTGTCTAAAAATATGGAAAAATAATAGGGCTTGTTGGGGCTAACCGGTCATAACATTTATGCATTTATTAAATTGATGTCATGTTGACTTGTTCAAGGGCACAAAAGGTGCTTTAAAACTCAACAGTCTTGTAATTACCAGCCCTGAGCCTTAAGAAAATTCAAGATGTGCTGCTATGAATGGGAAGACAGATAGAGATTGAGCAGAAGATGGAGACTGATGAAGAGAGAGAGAAGTAGACAGTTGACAGATTTGACAAACTTTGGCAAACAAATCTCCATCTCGCCAAAAGTGCAGGCTGGGCAGAAATGTACAGCTGTGGGCGATGTGTATGTTGTGTGTGGCTCTCCACCCAGTCTGTGGGCTCTGCACCTTTAATCACTGCATTAAACCAGAGCTCTGTTTCTGTATGGCACCATCAGCAGCCACAGCCTATGGGAAAAACCCTGCTCAGACAGAAGCCTTCATTGTGGGATGAAATACATCTGACGAGAGGCTACTGCGGAGGGTCCGGACAGTGTTGGAAGATGGCAGATTTCACACGTTGTGGGAATGGAGGATTGCGGCACTTAATGGTGGATTGCCAGTACTGACAGTGTACGGGACCTTCTTACACTCATGATGTTCACTGGAAATCTCTTGTGGGAAGTAAAGTAGACCAGGCACACAGATGCAGCGCACCAGCACTATTTAGACAACTTAAAAATGTATGAATTTGCACAGCTGTGTGGTACAATTTAGGTTTGAAGGGAGTAACATATATCACAAATAAACATCAGCTTGTGTATTGTGTATGTGTATGTGTGTGTGCATGTGTGCTCTGTAGGAGTATGATGAAGAGTGGGGCAAGAAGATCTAAAGCGAGAAGATTCACAACTCTCAGTGGCTGGAGATGGTTGAGAGTCAACAGATGGAGGACATATAGCCTTACCTGTACAGAGACAACCCGGGCAATCTAGAACAGCCCAAACTCTCTCATACAGCACTGGTTAGAAACCGTACCAGACACATACAGAACCGCACATACGCACCAAACTCCAACTTTCCCGTAGACTAATCCCTGAAGAACATGCCTGAGACCACAGAAGACAGACAATGTTTTCTTGTCTGGTAACTTGACTTGATTGGAATCCTGTGCCACAGCTCAACTGACATTGAAAGCTAAAACCTTCAATGTAGATTTGTCCAATTTTCCACCGGAATCATGATACTGTATTTTAGCTTGGTTGCTCATTGAGGTGGTGTCATCAAAGGCTGGTTGTAGCGAGAGGTTGTCAGGAAGATTAATGAGAATAGCTGCTGGGAGGAAGTGGCTCTGCTGGGCCACTGTCTCATACGTTTGTTTGTTCTGCATAATCTGTGTTACACTAATATGTGTGTGCATGTGTGTTTGTGTGTTTTGGGGACTCCTTGTTTGTAAAAACGCTCTAAAAATATAGGAAAAAATTTTTTAATTGTAAAAATGCAGAAAGTTAGGGTTAGGGTTGGAGTGTGGGTTAAGGTTTGGTTATATTGTTTATAACTAGCTGTGTATTTAAACAATAGAAGTCTGGAATGTCCCCGTTTAGATAAGTAAACGTGTGTGTGTGTTTGTGTGTGAGTGTGTTATTACAGAAGGGACGATTCTTCCTGAGCCAGGCCTCACTCCTGACTTCTACAGCCAGTTCCACTCTCAGACTGGAGACAGTGCTTGTTGAGTGAGCAGCTGTAACCCTCATTAGCTCTGTAACTGGCTTCTTCCATTAAGCGTATGTTTGAAATAATAAATACTTTGAACTACATTTGCATAATTTATGATCTCAGATTTTGTCCAGTGATGACGTTAGGCTAGAAAAGAACAGTTCTACTGCAGTTTGAACGCCACCACTGAACCGCTGCTGGCATTTCTTAAAACAGTATATAACGGACAATTATTTTCTCTGCTTATTTGAAATGGAAATTACAAATGACGTTAAACCTTAAATCTTCATATTGAAGTAATAACTGTGAGCACATTAACATATGACTAGGCATGTTTACATCACCGGGGCTTTATTTAATAGTCAGCTTTGCAGGCATGTTGTTACTCATTTTATTAAAAAGGTTGGCCAACCATGAAAGGTAATTTACATACAGTAAATATTAAAGTTACAGTAGTGAAAAC
>JAZGTI010018416.1:0-11656 GCA_036877585.1 Botia kubotai
GATTGCACATACTTAGAATCAATGTATAGTATAATGCAATGTAAGTCGCTTTGGATAAAAGCGTCTGCCAAATGCCTAAATGTAAATGTAAATGTTATATTCTAAGTTAAGTCTAGAAAGAAACTCTGCTTTCAGCAGTAAAAAGTTCACACAGCTGCAGAATATGGTTGTCAGTTGTGTTTGGAGCGCTAAATACAGTTACATTTATATACAGTGTGAATGAAAGTGAAATTTTCAGGAGTGACAGCTTAATTATAGGAAAGAGTTTGATTGACATATTCTGTATGAACAGATGTGCCTTTAAAGACTAGTTGTCACACCATTGAAAAAATAACATGAAAAACTCCTGTCGACCTTCATACATTTATATTATTGTTTTACAAACTATATCATGGACACCTGTTAAGTGTTGGAGCGAAGGAGGGACAAAAACCCTGAATTTGACACTGTGAAGATTTTAGTATGTTGTTCTGCTTAAAACGTGTAAAGTAATAAAGATACTTTGTTGACACAGCCCAAATTGTCCAGACAGCTAGTGATTTAAATGGGTGGCTTTAGAATTAGTTTTAGCTTTAAAATTATAGTGCATTAAGTATGTTACGAATCTGATTTGTTTACGAACCATATGTTCACTTTCTGATTATTCCATCTTTGAACATGGAAGTGAATTTATCCATTACAACACCAGATCTAAACGATCAAACAAAATTCCATGTTTTACGAAACAAAGAGAGGACCAATCTCTTTTTGTGGCACATCAGTCATTATTCTGAGAGAAATGATCACTTGTGTTACCCTAAGGGCCACAACAAAAGGGAGGAAAACTGGATTTAACTGTCAGACTCTCTGTGCTGCTGAAGCACTTTCCTCCACAGACGACGGTTCGGCACAATTGTACTAGCAAAATTTATCTGACCCCCATCTCTCCCGACAGACTCTCTTTCACATGCACCCAACACACACACACACACACACACAAATACCCACCCACATCTTTTTACCTAAGAAAAGGAACAATAGAGCCCTCTAGAGTCCAAATAAGGCAATTGCCTAATCAGTTAATGGTGCATTAACGTCTCCTGCTGGAGGAAATGATCTTCTGCGCCTACAGAGAAGCAACGTGAATGTAGAGGATAATTCTTGTGATGAAGGCCAATCCCTTAAGATGAAACAAGAGTTCTCAAGGGTTTTCCGCCTGGGGTCTTACAGAGTTTTTAAATAGGCTGTGTTTTTAATATCAGTATTGAACAAGCAACTTTTAAGCTTCATGCGGCGTGGAAGATGACTTCCGTGGCAGCATACATTTCACCCTTAGTGTTTCATTGTGAGTGTAAATCCGGATCAGAGAGGATGTCTCACAGTAACTGGATTAGAGAGATCTGGATTACATTTGTCCTCCGCATGCTTAGCCTGGGTTTATTATTCGGTTAGTACAAACGAGGGTTCAAGGGGGAAATAGATGCAACAAGAACCTGAGAGCCAGTGTAAGTCGTTTTAGATTAATTTAAGATCCCATGTAAACAGCAGCTAAACCGAGGCAATAAACTCTACGGTGTAACCCGTGTAAGGGTACATATACCTCGGCACTTTTTTACCTTTTCCACATTAAATATAGGCATTACATGTATTTTGAAAAAGCTTAGTGATACTTAATGTTAATACTAAAATCTGACTACAATGACCTAATTGGCACACTTTATGAATGAAAAACATATACATCAGCAATGAATCAATATTAAGTTAATAACTTAAATATAAGTTAATACTGAAATTAATAACTTAGTATATAGGTTGTCAAACATTTACAAAAGTTGTTTACAAAAATATAATACAATTTATTTAATAAAGAAAGAAGAACATCCAAAACGTTGATTTTGAATTATTACAATCATATTGTATAATCAGTTTGAACATTTACAAATAAGCCTAAAACAGCTAAACAGCTAAAGCCTACTCGCACTTCTTTAAGTGTTTTACGTATGTACTGTATTTGCTTGTCTATATTTGTTCTTCACTTCTGTTTTTCACTAGAAAGTTTGCATCGATTAATTGATGCGACTCGCGTGCTATTAACAGAAGAACCATGCAAGGATCTAAGACAGCAAGGGAAAACGGGTGGTTCAAAAGAGACTTTGTCATGCTGAAACAACCATAACTGAACGGGGTCGACACGGCTTGTCAGCTACTAACATTGCCGTTCTAACATCTCTAACCTGTAGTTTCGCTTCGATTCACTCTCTGGCAGGGGCTGTGATTGACAGGATTCATCGAGGGAGCCACTGGGTTTTACCACCGCAGTGAATTGACTCGCACGTCAGTTCATGTGCGAAACGTCTTCGAATACTGAAAAATGAGTTTGAACTCTGTCTGGCACTACCACACACGAATTATTAAAACCCCTCACAGACACATATTTAGGCGATTCTTTAAGAATTTTTTTCTTTAAAAAATCTTGAAAAATAAAACGTGATTAAACGTGATTAAATAAAAGTGATTTTTTTAATGTGTGATGTTGTGGATTGTTGATGTTATATGCGATGGTGATAATGTGTGACGGTAAATGTTATACTTTGAGGAGAAAATGATGGATGGTTTGAAACTGTCGAGTTAGCTTGCAGTCAATTGACTTTCTAAGCATTAAAAGCGATTGTTTAAAACAATCGATTGTTTACAACAATCGCTTTTTCTTAGGCAAGGCAAGTTTTTATAATGTATACGCTAAGGTAATTTATATTTACTTTTATGCATTTGGCAGACGCTTTTACCCAAAGCGACTTACATTGCATTATACTATACAGTATGCAGTTCCTTGGACCGAACCCATGACAACCTATTTTTACAAAGATGTTAAATTATTTTTAAATGTATGAAAATAATAATAATAAGTAAACAAACAGTTAAAAATTGATTTGGGACATTAAAAATCACGTGCTGGAACGTCAAGTAAAGCTGTGTATGCATGCAACAATGGCGCCACCTACTGACGTAACTTATGACAACATGATCGTTCATATCCAGCAGATGGCAACAGCGTGGCAGCTCGACCATAGTGATAAACATCAGTCGCATTTGATAGGCGCGGCCACGCCCCTAATGGAAGGTTGTATCCGTTGTCAAGGAATCGCGTCGGTGGTTACCAATATGGCGTAACTGTGTCAGCCGTAACGATAAGGCTTGCATGTACATTACTTAGCTAATTAAAAACAATGTATAGCACGGACGTGGTTTTGGACCAGACGAATGAAATACCAGACCATAGAAATTTAGAGGTAATTAGTCATAGTTAGTGAGTGATCTGCGCTGTCTTGGTTTTTAGTCTTCGTCTTCATCATCAAGGCAACGATATTTTATTTAATCCGATTTGTCAGATATGTTATTGGGCGACATCGATAGGATGCGACTCTTCTAGTCTGGATAAGAACCATGATGTGTTAAAACCTGTCATCACCTTGTCATCCTGCTATGTTGGGGATGCCAGCCCTCAAGGACAAACTTCAATACTCGTATCCTTCTCCTTGAGAGAATTTCCAGGGGGTATTTTTCTCGTATTTGTACAAGCGTTGCAGCTACTGTGTTTTAGATCCAGTCAGCAGGAATCACTTCATATATTTAATTGCAGTTATTAGAAATAATAATATCGCTTTCCTTAATTTTGCATCATATTAGTAGCATAAGATTAGGTCTACATGGAGAGACTGAAGATGACAGAGAACTGCTGGCACAAGAACAGAGGTATTGTCGATCTCGCGCTCGGAAACTTTCCCAGGAAACAAATCGCAGACGCAAGTAAGTGTCCAAAATGTGTCTATTGAAATAAATGCATTAACCGTGTAGACAATTTTAAACGACTTTATTCATAGATATCAATACTACACTGCTGATAATGGTCTCTAGCCGGCTGGTCTCTGGAGACTTATATGAGGTGACAATAACAAGAAAATACAGCTTCAGCATATCCGCAAAGTAGACACTATACTGTACATTACTGTTTTTTATGTATTTCAAGGATTTGAATTTGAGAATAATGGTCAAATAAGTATGTAGACATTGAGTACTGAGAACCACCTCTGTGCTGTTGATACCGCAGTCTGGCTTTGTGACCTGGTCAATCCCTGTCTACACTGAAAGAAAAGCTACCCCACAGGCCACAGATACTGTTATACAATCCTTTATTTGTCTGCCAGGATTTGCCAGCTTGAAATAGAACTAATCAGCAAGAGTTAAGAAACATCAGTTAACAGACGGCAGGAATGGTGCTGAAGACAAGTGTCTCCCCCACAGAGTCCAGATATGGTTAAGTCACATATATGGCCCCGTCTGAAAGTAGCTATTTCTGTTGTGATTAAATAGTTCCTGAAAGGGAAGGATAGCAAGAATAGCAAAGAATGCCTTGAGCAAGTGTGTGTAGCATGTAATGACAGTGTGTGTGCTACTCTATCACTTTAATACGGGAATTTTAATTACAATTCTGGCTGACAGCTCAAGGTCTTCGTAGCATAGCTATGCCATTACCAAATTAATTTAGTTGAAATGCCATCTGTTAGAGAGGGCTCAGGTTCCTGTTGACCCTGGAATGTAAATGTGTGAGATAATGAAAGCTTGTGCGATGAGCTGATATTGCCAATTAGATTAAAGTCTCATTTCCCTACAAAACCATTCAAGTGGTGCATTTGATATGCTGCATGCATTTGCCAAAGTTTTCATGATACAGCATCTTAAAACATTTATAGGGCACAGTGTGTGCAATCTGTGTGTGCAGTAAACTTTAAACTGCGTTAGATAAAAAGAAAATGGCGAAGGAAAATATCGGATATTCCCACTGTTTATCACAGGGCTTTGGAGGAGAAAAGGAAACAGTTGGATTTTCAGGAGCAGAGATTGAGGGAGAACATTCTACAACAGCGCCGGCAGAAGGTCCAAGATGCCACTGAGAACTTCCAAAGAGCTCATCTTCATACTTTCCAGAGGAAGAGATCAGGTAAGTCCAATTAGTAAGTCCAAACAGACAGGCCCACACTAATTCATGTGTCTGCTTGCAGTGTTCTGCTCTTGAACCGTCAGTTACTAGTTATTATTAGATTGGCATGTGCAGTCTTGTCTACCATTTAATGAAGTGATTTTTGTTTGCAACAGCCTTCAAGGGAAGATCACCCAACCTTGATGAAGCACTTTATCATATTCAAGGCACTCCGCACTTATACACTCATCAGCCTCCATTTTTGTCCAGTGCCTCCACCATTAGCAGGTTCGACATTTTATCATCCCAAAACATGACAATAATTGTTTATTGTTTAACGATATGTATAATTTTGGTATTTGTGTGTAATAGTTTTCATTATTAGGTCCATTAAAGTAATATTTAGAGAGAAATGTGTGTATATTAATACAGTTAGAATGGCAAGACCATTCAAAGACGTTTCAATTCACTATTCTGGGAAATCTAAAAAATGTGTAAAGCAAAGTTATTTGCTGTCACCAAAAATTTCTTCTACTGATTATTAAATCATTTTAATTTTGCACTGTCACCTAATACAAACGTTATATATTTTTGGCACCACCAAAAATGACAGTCAGCATTAAACCACCTTGTTGTTGCAGTAGCTGCACTCCCTCCCCAAAGCCTTCAGGGGGCGCCCGTCACCTGCGTGCCTTTTCAGCAGTAGAGGCCAACGCCAAACTCGTGCATGAGAACAGTTTTAAAAACAACCAGCAGCTTAATGATCAGCAAGAGATACAGGCTATTCTGAAAGAAGAAGAGCAGACCAATCCACAGGTGAATAAATATACACAACAAACATATACACAAAAAAGAGTTCCTCTAAAGTTGCAGGAAAGTTTCAGGTCTGCAATATAGAACCAGTGTCACAAGTGTTTGTTGAGAATCTGTTTCTGTGTCTTACAAACATTAAAGTGATGTTTAAAACAATTTCCTTGGAGGCATAAATTAAAATGTGTGGACGATTTTAAATAAACAAAAAAGTATCTGCAGACATGTGTTTATACAAATTTAATGCTGTCACACCGAAAACATATTCATTTAAACATTATATTAAAAATTTGGAAATAACTTTATTTATAATAAAGTTTTGCTGATTAATATAGTCTGTCATGTTCTGGAAGTTTTTGTGTAAGGCTGTGGCTGTGTTGTGTGTAATGTGGCAAGTCACATTTTGTCATTGTGATCAACTTCCCTGTCCAGGTGACGGTTCACTGTTATTCACTCGGCCCATGATTCATGTATGTTGCAAGAGGCCTGCTAGCAAATTTGGTGTGTAAATGTTTTAAGAAAAGAAACGACATGGCCCAGGGCACCTCCTGCCATGACATGCTGCAGCACCTTTGAATTAAACTGAGGTGTTTTAAAAGATGAGCTCACCCGAAAGCCTAAAGGTAGATCAGGCAATTTTGGAGGGGCTAGCAATAGCAAGATAGCTTTGAAAGCATAAGATCCCACATTCTCTTCAGAGCGATCTCCAAAGCCACACCTTCTGCAATAGTGCACGGAGGTGTGCGAATACATAGTCTGACAGGTAAGTAAGACATCCTATCATTGCATTTAAACCGAATGCAATGATTGGATGAACATTTATGGTATATTGATATATCTTCCACAGAAGATATTAATGTATTTATATCACGACGCTTACTATCTTTTATTACTCTCAGGATACTCTCATTTTTTTTTAAAAGATCACACACACACACATGTCCTCTGTAAAAACATTTTTCACACACACAGGAATGTTACCTGCACTGGCTTCAAGCCAAAACACAGTTTAATTCATTCAGCTCAGAACCAGATACAGGGGTCATGATCCTATTCACAGGAAAGATCTCAGACTCTTGTGTTCTTAGAAAAGTATTACGGTCTATGCATTACAGTCTATGCATAATGTAATATATCCCACATGCTACAGAAATGTCTTTGACCATTAAGCTCTACCTGTGTTTAATTTAAAAATAAAAATGGAGTTTTAAAAATGGAAATTTAATTTTTTTTAATGCGGTTTTGATTTAAAAAGCAGATTATGGAGGTATCCCCAACTACTTTCATTGTAAACACACTACTCACTTCCTAAACCACAAAATAGTGTACAATTATGTGAGTCAGGCCGCACCTTAAACGTTCCAGAAATGAAAAGGTTGATGTGTCCTTGTTTTTATTTATACAGTTGAATTAGAAAATTACAACTAAATTACTTTAGCTCTAATGTTGATGTAGTAAGTAACTTCCTGTATTTTATTTTCTGTCCCTCAGCAGCAAAGCATGTAACATAAGCTGTAAAAGGCACTCAGTCTACCAGACACAGAATAAGTGGTCTAACGTTTTTTTTATTATTGATTTTCAGGAGTATCTTGATACCCCACATAGTGAGACAGAAAGCCTCTCTAGTCTGGACAGTTTAGAGAATGGAGACCCTCAGCAGAGCCATGGCACCACGTCAGTCCACTGCTCTAATCTGGTTTGTTGCTCCCACAAGAACACCAACTGTGCCCAGTCCTACAAACCCCTCATGGATCCTAATAAGGCTCAAGATGTCAAAAGATCTCCATCCCCTCCAAAACAGTCCAACAACTTTTGTTCATCCCCCCACCTCTCCTCTTCTGTAGTAAAGAGTTTCCTGGAGGAAGTCCTAATCCAGGAACGTAATCTCAGTCTAGGGTCACACTCACCCAGGGCTCATGAGTCAGCAGAAGGAAGCAGGAGTCTCCAGAATCTCACGCAAGCCACAGAGCAGTGCAACCTGAAGGACCAATCACAGAGCTTTGACACCCAGTCTGCTCTTGGTTGCCAAAATGAGTGGATTCAGCATGACTTAGCGGCTAATTCAGAACATATGACCTATTATAATGACAGGAGAGCTCAAGGGAATATTTTGAAAGACAAAGGATCTGTGGTTGCCCACTGCAAAACACAAAACATGCCAGATACCACACCCCTGGAATTCTCAAATCTGACTAAAGAGTTCAAATCAGAATCCAAACTGCAGATGAAAACCCCGGAGGAGGAGTATTTTAAACGTTCATCAGCATGGCAGACGGCTCTGCCAGCCAGCAAATGCAAACACAGCGACGGTTTATTCAAAACCTTCTTGGATGTAATCCCCCAGACTGATCAGATCTCAGACGTACAATCACAAGAAACACAAAGTTCATTGCAGTCTCATAAACACAAACCAGATGCAGACACTGCCTCAGGGCTTAAGAGAGAATCCAAACCTCTGACCACAGAGGAGAGTGTAAAAATAGATCCCCCAGATCCTAAAAATGAATCAGAAATCACCAAAATGGCAAAGTTTTGCGTGTCATCAACCAAAAACACAGAGGAACCAGACAAAACATCTGCAGAGCCTGTGACCCATCCTTCCCCTAATACCAGCAATGTCAGATTCCTAAAAGGAATTCTTAAAAACCATTTAAAAACTAAATCAGGAAATGTAAAATTCACTTATACTCCTGGCCATTTACTTTTCACGAAAGAAGTGGCCATATTAATTAGGGACAGCGTGGAGATGGCCAAGGCAAAAATGAATGAGCCAGAGCGAAATAGGACCATTAAGAAGAAACTGCGTTGGTTTGATGAGGTAAATGGAGTTGATGGGGTGGAAGTGGAAGTATTTGAAGACCCCAGCAAGCAAGCAGAAGCTAAAAGCGGTCATGCTAACCCAGTTCAACAAACCCATAAACAGCTCGTAGCAGATCACCAGCACGGTTTACACAGCTCAAACGTTGTGAATTTACTCACAGGGGTATCAAAAAACATTTCCAATAAGACCTCCTGTGCCCCTGCTGGGCCCCAATTCACTAGACAGGCTTGGGAAGATGAAGGGCCCCAAGAAAACCATGCACAGGAGCAAATAAAAGAGCCCACATCTCAGAAAGGAGGACTCTGCGTTGGGGGCCCACGGACTCCCCGGAGAGTGCGCTCAGCCAGAGCTGGCTCGGGATCCATTACCTCCCGGGCCAGGAAGGGCACTATCATCAGACCACAATCTGCCAGGGAAGCACAACATGTGGCCAAGGCCCAGGGGAAGATCTTGGTGCCTCGGCCCCCTCCAAAACCAGAAGTTGTGGAGCGTGAGCCCCATGAGTCCCCTATGTATATCTCCAAGGCATCCTTCTATGACGATGGTATGCAGAGCAAACCTGGCTTTCCAATAGAGCTGGCCCTGTACAGAGACAATTCACACAGCCAGCCAATAGCTCATCAGCCTATCCTCCAAGTAGATAAAGATGCTCCTTGTGTTCCAGTGCCACCTTACTATATCGACAGCCACGAGACTATGTCCAAGGGCATCTGTTCCCTCTCCCCTCCGCACGCTCTTGTAGAAAATTCCAGGCACAGGTGCGGAGAGAATGGAATCCGTTTGGACCGGACTCCAACAGATGAGGAGATCACACTTCTCTGGCATGGAGTCCGGAATGCTTTAGCCAGCAAAGATGGTAAAGCAAGCCACAACCTCAGTGTTTATCTTCTAACACATTTAAATTGTCTAGCCCCACATATAGTGGTCCAAAATTCTGTTTCAAATAGGTGTATGTAAATGGTCAAATATGTTCTAATGGCCTGTAATTGGGTCACCATTTTCACTTACAGTGTGGACAGACAAATTACTTGTGTCACACTTGATTAAGACACAGCATAACAAATTTTAGCCTATTTACCCCATCAGTATTTATGTATTTTCCTATTTGTTTTAAATCTTTCTTTTAAAACTAAATTGAATGTTTATGTGCTGTGGAAAAACAACACATTCTGTAGGTTTCAACTGCTAAGGAACATTCCATATTCACATTTTATCAAAGCAACAGTCATGGAATCAGCTGGCTTCCCATGAATTTTCATTGCACCTTGTCATACAGTCAGACGAGAGTCTATTAAATGAACTAAGCTTTCTTTGTGTGCTGGCAAGTTCAACAGCTTTGTTTGAGATTCTTGGGGATATTTGTCTGAGGAAAAGGCTGTTGGATCAATAGTCTGTTTTCTTTGGCCCTTTGCACAGCAATGCAGCGCTTGGGATTACAACTCTGTTGAAAAAGATCCATTTAATGATGAATTGTTGTTCCTTAGGGATCGATACATTTTTATAACATAAGGAAACCTGAATTTCCTCAATTTTGTGGACAGACCTCAAAGAAGACACTCTGATACTTTTGGACTTTTCACTTTAACTGTCCTGTGTCCTTCCCTCTCTGTTTCTCCCTCTAAATTGACTTAGGTGACCCTCAAAGTTTTCTAGCTCACAATGGCTTGTTGTCTGCTTCGCCTCAAGCCTGTGCCAGCCTGTCCCATGTTACTATCAATGGTGATAGTCTGATCAATGGTGTTAAAGGAGTCTCAAGAATGGGTGGCTTTATCCTGTCTTCCTCCAGTGGTAAGAGGCCAAAGGTTTGGGTAATTATTTCAGTCAATTGGATCCTTTTAAAGCATTTAGCTCCTCAACATCCAAAATCCAGGAAATGTGTCCCTGGTGGCACAATATAGATAGTAAATTAAAGGCATCTTATTTGCTTTATTGGAGTTGTTTAGACATTACAGCTGCAGTCTGCAGTGCTTGCAGAGTTTAAGTGTGGCTCTTGTGTTCTGAGCCCATAAATAAAGGACGCTCTTAATGGTTATTGTTGAGGTAAAGTGGTCTGCTAATTACTGATATGTGATTGCTTGGATATGCCTGGATTGAATGTGCTTTAAACAGAGTTTTCTCTGTAAATCAGTGAAAAGTCCAATAAGGAGACAAACAATGGAGAGTAACATGGTGAAGGGCAGCGCTGCAGTAGAAAGCAACAGAATCCAAACTTCAGGAACAATGCAGAGAAAGAACGGTTTTTCGTATCAGGTATTACACATACACAAAAGTTCATGCTATACTGTGCAGCAGTTGGGTTCCAGAGGTATTCATCTTCTCTGGAATATATTTTTCATGTTTATTTATAAAAAAAGTTGTTAATCGGCATATGCTTACATAAGCCAGTGTTCGTTAAATGGGAGAAACACATGGGAGAAAAAAAGTGGGTGGGCACTTCTGCACTCTGTTGTCATAGAAATCTTGTCTTCAGAATAGTTTGAAGGATAAAAGTGATGTTGACAAAATACTTGCCTATTATATATTCCTATTAATTACTTAATATTACTTAATATAATACTTCATATTACTTAATATTAAATAATTAATTAATTACTTTCATATTCATTGCTTTTAACATTTTTGTTTTGATTTCACATTTTTATTCCTTATGTTTTGGTTTGACAGATCACGGTGCCAAGAACTCCACACCCAGATAAAAATTATATAGCAGACAGTGGAGGTAATTTATCATTTAATTAATGGACCTGCATGTGAGTTACAATGTTTGTATTCAGATTTACAAAGTCTTCAGATTATACGTCAATATTTTCTTAACATTTACAATTAAGTTCATTCTCATGTGCATGTAAAACAGACGGTGGTCATGATGCGGTGGACTGGGTTCAATCCCACAAGGCCAGCAGCACTTTGATTGGTCCACAGAGCCAGAGAGTGCAGTCTCTCAGCATTAATGCTCTCGCACTGGAGGAGCAGAAGATCCTGCAGTCGCTCGAAAGACTCAATCATCGCCTGCAATGTCAGTTTATTCTTAAAATATGTACATTAAAACGTCAAGTTAAAATGCCTGC